>CM021101.1:677298645-677334949 GCA_007115665.2 Sequoiadendron giganteum | reverse complement strand
AAAATGCACCTTAAAACAGAGGCTCTACCTCTCCTTTGCGCCCATGGTAGGATAGAAACTTGAAGAAGTTTCTAAGTCTTGAAACCTGAAAGCTCTCCCATGTAAATGCACCCAAGCCTTGAGAAAATAATGAGAGTGACATATATAAAATGTGCCCAAGTTGATGTTGCTAGAGAAAAATCCCAAGGCATTAAAATAAAAGCAGGAGGTATAAAATGCGCTCAAGTTATGAGTTTGAATTTTTTTAAAAGGCGTTGAAAATGAAAGTCGGCCATTTGAAGTGCGCCCAGCTTGTGTGTGACTTGAAAATCCCCTAAGGCATGGAAATTTGAAAGGCACCAAGATGAAATACACCAAAGGGGAAGAGGATTTAAATTTATTTCTAAGTATGTGAGGTGAAGGTGTGAGAAATTAAAATATCAGAGGGGAAAATGTTCAAGAAATTTTTCTAAGTGAAATAAATATTTCACTAGATGGAAATAAGCCCTTGATGTGGATGAATTTCAAATTTCCCAGAGGCATTTAAATGGAGTTGGCAACTTGATGAAATATTTTTCAAGAGGAAAATTAAAAATGAATATCTTCCATGGGTCAAGTGGAAAATTAAATGAACCTCTTTAAAATACACCCATGGGTCGAGAAATTTTAAAATTATTTTCCAAAGGGAGATTTTGATATTTTTCAGAGGGAAAATTATTTTTCCTGGATTATTTTCCTAAGGGAAATTAAATTTCGAGGATGGATTAAGTTGAGTGAGCAAATGATTTTTGTCAATAGGTTGAATTATTTTAAGCGGGGATTTAAATTGTCTAAGGCAAATTGTGCGAAGTTGATGATTTAAATGATGGATATTTTAAATGGGTTGGAAATAAATTTAAATCTCCCAAGAAGCTTTCAAGTTGAATTTAATTAAACTTTGCGAGAATTTTAAAATGGAATTTTCAAATCGAGATAGAATGATTTTCTCGCAAGTTGTTTAATTACCGGGAGTTAACTGGCAGACTGGAGGGAAAAATTTGAATTTTCCAGGGAAAGAATCTTTATTAATGGCAAATGCCATGATGACTGGCTGACGACTAGCCCACTATTGCAATAAAATTGGAAGATTCCAAGTGGAGAGAGTGGTGAATTGATGAAGGTGCTAAAAATAACTCCAGCACTACTTGGCAAGATTCTTCGAGAAGAATTATTTAAGCAACTGTGTTTCTCATTTCTTCTCACATTTCGAAGTTGAGAGTTGCTGAAGTGAAAGAAGTTATTTGGGAGATTGAAGTATTTTCAAAGTTGCTGAAATCGAAGTTGAGAGTTTTATTTTCTAAGTACGAAGTTGCTAGAGAATTTATTCCTTCTAACAACTGAAAGTTTGGGTGTGAGATTGCTGGAGATTCTCTTCTCAAGTTGCTGAGAGTTGAAGTTGCTGCAAAATCCAAAATTTAATGCTGAAATCTTTTGGTGATAGTTGAAGTTGCTGCAAATTCTTGAAGTTGCAGAGGATTTCTTATTTGCTGGAGATCTTCATTTCCGAAGTGCTGAAAGTTAACTATTGGAGCTTTCTTTTCTTCTAGCTGCTGAAGTTGAAAGTTGAAGTTAACAAATTGAAGCAGAAGATTCAAATTATTTTTTGTTGGAAAAGTCATTCACTTGTTGAAAGTGTTGGTTTGCTGCAAATTTTCTTCACCAGCCAGAAGTACATTGTTGAAAGTTCTTTTTGAGCTCAGAGGATTCTTAAAAAGTTTGAGGTTTGGAGTTAGAAGTTTATGTTGAGGGATCTAATTTTCAAAGCTAAATCCGTATTTGCAGCCATCTCGAGGTTGTTTTATTTTATAAAAAAATCTGCACTCTTAATTATTATTTTATTTTACTTTTTGTAGATGGTTGGAGCAAAAGATGTTGTAGGAACAAGTAGAGCTGCAGGCAAAGCTGCAAATATTGATGCTGGCAAGGCGAGCTCATCCCGACAAGCAGTGATCAAAAAGCTCGCCAAGCCATTTCTTCTGAAGTCCATGATTACTTCAAAGTTGGCGGGATTAAATGACACCAACCTTGGTTCGTTTAATCTGGGTGCACTTAAATCAAGGATGGACAGGCTGGGAGGTCATCAACCATCAATCACAGCATACAATAATATGAAAAGTGGGATCTACGCAGTTGCTGGTTTTCCACCAGCAATACAGTATCCGGAATTAATCATGGAGTGTCCGAATTGCTACAAGCCGGAACACAAAACTATTGTCTCTCCAGATGGCAAATTGTTTGCCAACTTTACACTAGATGCTATCGGAGAGGCATTCAGGATTCCCACTTCCAAAAGAATGTTGTACAAGACAAAGGACAGAGCGGATAGGATGTATTCCTCCTCCTTCAAGAGGTGTGTCACGGTAATCAACAGAGTCTGGATGCAAAGGCCAAAGCCACCCCGCACTAAGATCCCAAAGCAAATAATTGTTAAGGACGTGAAACAAGAATATTGTGACTTGATTATGATGCTTAGCCGAGTGAACGGGAGTTCGCAAGCATACATCTTCGAGCCTTGGATGTTTTACAACATTGAGATCATTTTGGAGGGAAAAGAATGTATTGATTGGGCTAGGATGATTAGCGACAACATAGATGAACAGTTCAGGAGCTTGAGGAGGACGAAGACTTTTTACATGAGCTCGTATGTGATGTATATGTTGGCACGGATGACCAAGTACCGGGGAATAACGTACAAGGAGTCGATCGGCTGTGGCCCTGACCAATTCAAGATCCACGAGGCCTGCACCCAATTACATTTAACTAACCTTGCCAGCTACAAGCGGGCTAATGATGCATTCACAATGCACATTGCAAGGACCCTTCAACAGAGAACGCAGCAAAGGGTTTCAAAGGAAGCACAAGTGTTGATTGAAGAGTATGAATTTTGGCTCATCCAATTTCCAAAATTCACATACATTAGGCTGCACGGGTTCACATCATATCCATACCAATTGCCGAGGTACCCCACTGATCATACAATAATGCTAGAAGTATCTAGACAACTTATTGCCTACGATAAAATTCAGAAGAAGAGGAAGAAGGGACTGGATTTTCCTATCGCCATGGGGAATTCGAGTGAGGTGTGTCCCTTCTTGCAGGCAGCTCGAGAGACAAAGGATGAGCTACAATTCTTTCATCTCTCATATCACACAGGCAGGCAGGATTTCGATCCTTATAATAATATCCGAGTGGTGCAGAATGTTGAGTACAAGCATAAGGCTCATATAGAGGATTTTTGGGCAAATGCAGCAGATGAGGCTAAAATAAAAAGGATGTTCACTAGACCCCCCTTCAAGATGATCAGAGAATGTGAAGTCATTCCAGTTCCCGATCAGGTGGATGAAGATGTTAACGTCATATAGCCTGACTATGAGTCAGTAAGAAATACTTCTGTCCCACCACCTGATTGGTCCGAGCTCGAAATCATGGACTTGGACACACTTTCCATTCTGGCGATGACTTTCACAAGGACTTGGGTCGATAGGCACGTAAGCAGACTTAAGAGCAGATTAGTTGATCTTACTTATAACTTGATGGGCGATCAAAGGCCACTATCTGCGAGGAGAGGAAAGCAAGTCGCCCAAGCGGTGGAAACACAAGATGAGGTGCCGACCCAGCCAATACCTTTGAGGATGGAGCAAGCATCACCCACACAGTCACAAACTCAGTCTCCGAGTTTGAGAGAAATTGAATGAAGAGCGAGGACTTGACGAAATTGATCAACCCAACATCAGGGAATCAAATAGTTTAAGTGTCAGTGCACCTAGAGGAGGCCAATAGGAAGAAGAGGAGGAAACGGCGGCTGATACTCGTTTCCAGCAAATACTAGACATGGCATTGGAAGAAGAGGATAACATGGAGTAGGAAACCCAAGGGTCAGGAGATACTCAACTCATGGAGACTGATGCGCCCGAGCAGAGTATTGTTAGGGAGGAAGTACACTAGGTGGAGGCAACAAAAGAGTAGCCCCTCGTCGTTTGCAATCCGCAGCAGGCGATGCCGGATTGGCTTTCGGATAGAATGAAAAGAGACCTTGAGGATGATACAGATCCAACCGTTGAGATGGAAGAACTCCTCGGGAGGATTAGCGCACTACCAAAAAAGAAGAAAGCTAGGAAGTTTTCAAAGATTTCAACTGATGAGTCAAGCTCTCGTACCTTGCAGGTTGCTGTCCCGAGGGAAGAGTGTGATCGAGCTGAAGAGAGGCCAGAAAACTACGTGATCACCATTGTGGAGTTGGGTCGTCCTATGGGAGCCCAAATTATTGAGGAGTTCGACAACTCCTATCAGGCATTAAAAGATAAGTTGCTTTGCATGGAGGAAAAGTACAAGAGGTTAAAGAAGGAGCACAAGACTTTGATAGGATATGTGCAAAATATTGCGCGTCCAGGTGAACAAGGGAACTTAGCAGTTGAACTCCCCCCGGAGTTTTTGAGAGAGTCAGTTATTGGCTTGGAAGATTTGAAAAGGATGGAAACGGAAGGAGATAAATGGGTTAGCCATGTTCGGGTTGAAACGGAGAAATTCATGGGGGACCTCGCCAATGCTTATCAAAATTCCACAGATGTTTTGGCACACATAGATATGGTAGATCAAGTTGGGAGCGAGACTCAAATTTATCAGACGAAGACTGTTCTTCGTCTGGAGGCTTTGATGCACATGCCTCTACAAACCCTGGTGGATGGGGGTGTAATACAGGAGGGCGATAGGTATGATTTCACCAGTTGGTACTCCTCGGTAGTCACGGGCCGTGGTTTCCATTATGCGGCACGAGCGGATTCAGCTAGAGTCAAGAAAGCAATGAATAATATTCTAGATGGAATCCTCAATACTTTGGAGGCCATATTTGCTAGGAGGTTGGTTCCGGAAGAGATAACTGCAAATGGCCTGAGGGATAGGTTGACTCGCTTCTTCTCAGTCGTGAGATCGTTTGTCCGGGACAACTTTGAGGACATCTCCACTTTCTCCAGCATAATTCAGAACACGCAGGATGCCTTGGCTGCTTGGAGAAAGTCTTATACTTGGAATGGGCAGACAATTATGGTTCTAGAATATCAACTCAACCACATCCCACCGATTTCAGTTCAAGAGGTTGAGGCAGTGTTAGCCCGTTTGATTGAGTTTGCGGTTCGAGAGGACAACGGGAATGCTCTGCTAGACGAGGATCTTCTAGAAGATGGTGATGGGCATTAATTGCTCATTATGGTTCCTGCAGGGGAGTGGAGAATATTTGTGCATTTATTACCCACTCCTCTCCGTGGCGGTTTTTAGGGCAAAAACCCTAATTAGGGCATAGGTGGCTCGATCTAAGCCCTTCATTGTAATTGAATCCGAGCCGTCCACTGAAATGTGCTTGCTATAAAAGGGGCATCCCCCCTCATTTGTAATCTATTAGACATTAGATCAAGAATTGAATCAGAGCTAGAGAGTAGAAGGCATATAGTGAATAGTTAGAAGTTAGCTTAGTTTGAAAAGGTAAGAAAAACTTTCCCTTTGAAAGTTTTTGTAAAAGGTTGTTGTGGAGGACTCTCATAATACAAAGAATTTTATTGATTGGTGATTATCTCTTTCGTTGTGAGTAGTTGACAAGGCTTTTTTCGTCTTTCCAATTCAAGTAGATTAGAGTAAAGTAGGCTTTATTTTATGCAAGTAGTTGTTAGTTATGGAATACATGGTTTGATTTGAGCAAGTCTTCTTTCATCCATACCACTAGCGGGCTTGCTGATGGTGAGTTCGCCCTGCGTGGTCAACTGGAGCATTGGCACTTAACTTCAATTGTGATTCGTGTGTCCACATGCATCGTTGCGATAGTGTGTGCATGCTGTGTCATGATTTGAACATCCTACTCACCCTTTGAAGATTGCACCGATTTTGTGGAAGTTGTCATAAGGGAGACAATGCAAAGTCTGGTTTGAAGTTTGTTAAAGTTTATCCTCGTGTTCCACCTTTAGAAATAGATTATAGAATTTCTCCCCTTATCAGATTTAATTTCAGCATTTTCGGGTTAGTTTAGGAATCAGAGCGTCATCATAAAATCTTTCACATCTTTTATTTGCTTCACCAAGTTGAACAAATTGCGTAAGTCCCCTTGGAATACCCAGCATATTCACATCAACCAACTAAGCCTATTCGCGACATAAGGAACCTTGGAGTTGAACGCATGATCTCTCACACAATCTTAGCATGCGGAATATTTTGATCAAGAGAGAATAGGGTGACCATTGGACATTTTATTCTGTGTTGGTGTGGTCATAAAACACCCGTCAACATGTACTTCTTCTCTAACGCTACTCTGCTCTGGCTCATCAGTCTCCATGAGGTGAGTATCTCCTGACCCTTGGGCCTCCTGCTCCGTGTTATCTTCTTCTTCCAATGCCATGTCCAGTATCTACTGGAAACGGGTATTAGCCGTTGTTTCCTCCTCTTCTTCCTATTGGCCTCCTCTTGGAGCACTGACGCTTAAACTATCCGACTCCCTGATGTTGGGCTGATCAATTTCCTCAAGTCCCTGTTGTTCATTCAATTTTTCCCTTTGATCAATAAATAGAGAAATTTCTCTCAAACTCAAAGATTGAGTTTGTGACCGCGTGGGTGATGCTTGCTCCATCCTCAAAGGTATTGGCTGGGTCGGCACCTCATCTTGTGTTTCCGCCGCTTGGGCGACTTGCTTTCCTCTCCTCGCAAATAGTGGCCTTTGATCACCCATCAAGTTATATGTAAGAGCAACTGATTTGCTTTTAAGTTTGCTTACGTGCCTATCGACCCAAGTCCTTGTGAAAGTCATCACCAGAATGGAAAGTGTGTCCAAGTCCATGATTTCAGGCTCAGACCAATCAGGTGGTGGGACTAGAGTATTTCTTATTGACTCATAGTCAGGTTGTATGACATTAACATCTTCATCCACCTGATCAGGAACTGGAATGACTTCACACTCTCTGATCATCTTGATGGGGAGTGTAGTGAACATCCTTCTTCTTATTTCAGCCTCATCCACCGCATTTGCCCAAAAATATTCTATATGAACCTTATGCTTTTACTCAACATTCTGCACCACTCGGATGTTATTATAGGGATCGAAATCCTGCTTGCCTGTGTGATATGAGAGATGAAAGAATTGTAGCTCATCCTTTGCCTCTCGAGCTGCCTGCAAGGAGGGACACACCTCATTGGAATTCCCCATGGCAATAGGAAAATCCAGTCCCTTCTTCCTCTTTTTCTTTTGAATTTTATCATAGGCAATAAGTTGCCTAGATATTTCTAGCATTATTATATGATCAGTGGGGTACCTCAACGACCGGTATGGATACGAAGTGAACCCCTACAGCCTAATGTATGTGAATTTTGGAAATTAGATGAGCCAAAATCCATACTCTTCAATCAACGCCTGTGCTTCCTTTGAAATCCTCTGCTGCGTTCTCTGTTGAAGGGTCCTTGCAATGTGCATTGTGAATGCATCATTTGCCCGCTTGTAGCTAGCAGGGTTAGTTAAATGCAATTGGGTGCAGGCCTTGTGGATCTTGAACTGGTTAGGGCCACAACCGATTGGCTCCTTGTACATTATTCCCTGGTACATGGTCATCCGAGCCAACATATACATCACGTACAAGTTGATGTAAAAAGTCTTTGTCCTCCTCAGGCTCCTGAACTGTTCATCTATGTTGTCGCTAATCATCCTAGCCCAATCAACACATTCTTTTCCCTCCAAAATGTTCTTGATGTAATAAAACATCCAAGGCTCAAAGATGTATGCTTGTGAACTTCCGTTCACTCGACTAAGCATCATAATCAAGTCACAATATTCTTGTTTCACATCCTCAGCAATTGTTTGCTTCAGGAGATTAGTGCGGGGTGGCTTTGGCCTTTGCATCTAGACTCTATTGATTACTGCGGCACACCTTTCGAAGGAGGAATACATTCTATCAGCTCTGTCCTTTGTCCTGTACAACATTCTTTCGGAAGTGGGAATCCCAAATGCCTCTTCGATAGCATTCGGCGTAAAGTTGGCAAACAATTTTCCATCTAGAGAGACGATAGTTCTGCGTTCCGGCTTGTAGCAATTCGCGCACTCCATGATTAATTCCAGACACTATATTGCTGGTGGAAAAGCAACAGCCGCGTAGATCTCACTTTTCATAATATTGTGTGTTGTGACTAACGGTTGATGATCTCCCAACCCGTACATCCTTGATTTAAGTGCACCCAAATTAAATGAACCAAGGTTGGTGTCATTTAATCCCGCCAACTTTGAAGTAATCATGGACTTCGGAAGAAATGGCTTGGCGAGCTTTTTGATCACTGCTTGTCAGGATGAGCTTGCCTTGCTAGCATCAATATTTCTAGCTTTGCTTGTGGCTCTGCTTGTTCCTGCAACATCTTTTGCTCCAGCCATCTCAAACTTTTTAAAAGCTTCTGAGCTTAGAAAGAATTTTCAGCAATGTACTTCTGGCTGGTGAAGAAAATTTGCAGCAAACCAACACTTTCAGCAAGTGAATGACTTCTCCAACATAAAATAATTCGAATCCTTAACTTCAACTTGTCAACCTTAGCCTTCAACTTCAGCAGTTAGAAGAATAAAAAGTCACCAACAGTTAACTTTCAGCACTTCGGAAATAAAGATCTCCAGCAAAATAAGAAATCCTCTGCAACTTCAAGAATTTGCAGCAACTTCAACTCTCAACAGTTTGATTCTCAACAGATAACTTTCAGCAAAAGATCTCCAGCATAGAATTTCAAATTTTGCAGCAACTTCAACTCTCAGCAGGTTGACTCTCAGCAAATAACTTTCAGCAAAAGATCTCCAGCATAGAATTTTGAATTCTACAGCAACTTCAACTCTCAGCAGTTTGAGAAGAGAAATCTCCAGCAACCTCACACTCAAACTTTCATCAGTTTGAAGATAAAAATCTCCAGCCACTTCAATAACTTAACTCTTAGCAATTAACTTCTTCAGCAATTCGAAAAATTAAAGCTCTCAACTCCACTTTCAGCAACATCAAAAGATTTCTTACCAATATTTCGATCTCTCAAAGAATTTCTTTCACTTCAGCAACTCTCAACTTCAAAGTGTGAGAAGAAATGAGAGAAATGGTTGCTTAAATAATTCTTCACAAGGAATCTTGCCAAGTAGTGTTGGTGTTATTTTTAGCAGCTTCATCAATTCGCCACTCTCTCCATTTAGAATCTTCCAATTTTAGCATAGTAGTGGGCTAGTCGTCGGCCAGTCATCATGGCATTTGCCATTAATGAAGATTCTTTCTTCTTCAAAATTTGAATTTTTTCCCTCAAGTCTGTCAGTTAACTCATGGTAATTAATCCACTTGCGAGAAAATCACTCCATTTTGATTTGAAAATTCCATTTTAAAATTATCGCAAAGTTTAATTAAATTCAACTTGAAAGCTTCATGGGAGATTTAAATTTATTTCCAACCCGTTTAAAATATCCATCATTTAAATCATCAACTTCGTGCAATTTGCCTTAGACAATTTAAATCCCCGCTTAAAATAATTCAACCTGTTGACAAAAATCATTTGCTTGCTCAACTTAATCCACCCTCGAAATTTAATTTCCCTTAGGAAAATAATCTAGGCAAAATAATTTTCCCTCTGAAAATATCAAAATCTCCCTTAGGAAAATAAATTTAAAATTTCTTGACCCATGGTGTATTTTAAAGAGGTTCATTTAATTTTCCTCTTGACCCATGGAAAATATTCATTTTTAGTTTCCCTTTTGAAAAATATTTCATCAAGTTTCCAACTCCATTTAAATGTCTTTGAAAAATTTGGAATTCATCCACATCAAGGGCATATTTCCATCTAGTGAAATATTTATTTCACTTAGAAAAATTTCTAGAACATTTTCCCCTCTGATATTTTATTTTCTCACGCGTTCACCTCACATACTTAGAATTAAATTTGAATCCTCTTCCTTTGGCGTATTTCACCTAGGTGCCTTTCAAATCTCCATGCCTTAGAGGAAACTTCAAACACCTTCATCATCTTGCTCAAGCGCATTTGAACTCCCATGCCTATACTTTGCCTTTAGACGTTTTTAAGCTTTCAGCAACCTTGGTCGCCTTTCTTATGTGCTAGTTCCATTTCCAATGCCTTGGGCATTTTTCATGTGTTAGTCCCTTCACATGATGGGCGCATTTACTACCTTGGGCCCCTGTTTACTTTCCTTAGAAGCTTTTGATCAACTCATTGTGGCTGGGTGCATATTGGAGAGGGCGCTACCCCTCGACTCCGCTTGGGGAGCTGCCCCCAGACCCCCCACAAGGGGCGCCACCCCTTGACCCCACTAGGGGCACTGCCCCCAGACCCTTGCAAGGGGCATTGCCCCTTGACCCCGTTGGGGATGCTGCCCCCAGACCCTCACAAGGGGCGTTGCCCCTTGACTCCACTAGGGGCATTGCTCCCAGATCCCCGCAAGGGGTGTTTCCCCTTGACCCCATTGGGGGAACTGCCCCCAAACCCCCACGAGGGGTGTTGACCCTTGACCCCACTAGAGGCACTGCGCCTAAACCCCCACAAAGGGCACTACCTCTCAACCCCATCAGGGCAATTTCCCTGATACTTGAGATTATGGCTACTACATCATCCAGGACCTATCTTAGACACATTCATAGGAAAGATGCAGGCTCTTTTGAGCCATAGACTTCTAATTATTGTTTTGAATCTTTTGATATGTCATAGATTTCATATTCCATGAGTTTTGTATACATTTGAATCTTTGACTATATATCTAAGTGTGCTATTGTCATATTTGTTTGGAACATTTGATGTCATGGATTTCATATTCCATGAGTTTTGTGTACATTTGAGTCTTTGACTATATATCTAAGTGTGTTATTTTCTTGAGCAACTCAGCTACAATTTGTGTTTATAGTTATACTTATATGATCGATGTATACTTGTGCTAGTGATGAGGACCTTGTTGGGTTGACTGGGTAGATAGAGAGGTTGAGGCTATAGCCATGGCAGAGGAGGAGGCTAAAGCATGAGCAAACACATCCAAAACTAATGTTGGTGAGGGTGGCATGGAGTCACAAGCAGAGACTATGGCTGCAATAGCTACATCATCTACGACCCACCTTAGATGCCTTTGTAGGAAGGATGCAAACTCCTTTGAGCCATAGACTTGTAGTTATTGTTTTGATATTTCATATTTGTTTGGAACATTTGATGTCATGGGCTCATATATTGTACCACGCACTACTCCTAGTTCTCAATCGTCGCTTGAGAGCATGGGTTGGAACAAGGATGCACATGATGCAACAAAAAAGACAATTGTAGACTTTTGGTACTACTGCACCATTCCCTTCCATGTAGCCAGGTAATTCTTTTCCGTTTAATTGTTCTAAAATTTATATTTAAATTGTATTATTTTAGAATCTAGATGTATCTCATTATCGAATTCAAATTTAAAGTTAAAAACTTAAAACTTTTCATTTTACAATACTTATGTAAGTAACTTTTCATCATCCAGGATCCTTAGATGCCTTCGTAGGAAGGATGTTGGTTCCACTATGCCATAGAGTCATAGACTTATAGCTATTGTTTTGATATTTCGTATTTGTATGGAACATTTGATGTTATGGATTTCATATTCCATGAGTTTTGTATACATTTTACTAATTTTATATATCTAAGTATGCTATTTCCTTCAGTGGCGCAACTACAATTTGTGTACTTTATACTGATGTGATCGTTGTATACTTGTGTATGTGATCAAATATTCTTTTATTTGTATTGTATTCAATAAAGGGTGCTTGAAACAAGTTTTAAATCCTTAAAAATCTCTAAATTTCTAGGGTTTTTTCAACTATTTTTCATTTTTCCGAGTCTACGCCGAGTCCGAGTCCTGAGTCCCCGAGTCTCGAGTCGAGTTGCCCTAGCCGATTCCGAGCTGAGTCCGAGTCTCGTTACTATGGCTTTGAGTCTCAACACTTAGAAATTTCTTCAACGTTTCTTTTCTTGCTTGGGTGCATTCTGACTAGCATGCTTTTAATTTCATGAAGTGGGCGCATTTCTTATAGGGTGCTTTTGTTTTCATACTTAGGCATTTCTTTTTGTAGACTTCCTTTTGCAAGGTGGGCGCATTTTTCTAGCTGAGCTCTCATTTGTGCCTTAGTATATTTTCACATCTTCCCAACTTGATTTGGGTGCATTTTGAGTGCCATGCTTTTGTTTTTGCCTTGGGAAATTTCCAACCACCTTTAATATTATCTCCAAGGTGAGGGCGCATTTTGCTAGGCGAGCTCACTTTCATTTTCCATGCCCTTAATTTATTTTCAACATCCTCACTCAAAGTGGGCGCATTTTATGTGTTGAGCTCCTATTTTCAATGCCTTAGGATTTTTCAAGGCTTTCAACTTACCTTGGGCGCATTCCTTACCCCTTTCTTTTATTCTGACTTAGGTAAATTTTGAAGACCCTACCTCTTGACTTGGGCGCACTTTAGAAGGTCGACTTCTATTTTCATCATGGGTGCATTTAGCTATAGCAACTTTTGTTTTGGACACTTAGAAATTTTCCAAGTGGTCATCACAAGGTGGGCGCATTTTGGAGGGTCCACTTTCATTATCACAACCTTAGAATATTTTTGAAGACTCATCAAGGTGGGCGCATTTCCATGGTGGAGCTTTCACTTTTTCCTTAGAAATTTTCTCTTCTTAGCTGGGCGCCTTCAAGGGTATGAGCCTTTGTTTTGCCATACTTAGTAAATATTTTCATGCCTTCTGCGTGCCCTTGCTTTCACATTCTATTTTTTGCAAGTCCTTGCTTCTCTGACCTACAGCTTCGTTTGTCATGAAATTTTCACCATATAATCTTCTTCGCTTGGTGAATCTGTTTTTGACTGCCCCTCATGTTGGCCTGCTATTTATAGCCACTTGCTATTTTTAGTAAGCTCCTGATTTCCTTGACTTTTGCGGCCCTATTTGACCTGAAACTTGCCAAGCGTGATCCTGATGACTCAAGTGCCCTGTTCATACCTACCTCTGGCACATACCTGCTATTTATAGCCATGAAATGACTTACTAAAAATAGAAAGTTCTCTGATTTTGTTCAAATTTTGCCAGCAAGTTGCCTGAATGATACCAATCTTGATGGGGTACTTCACTTTGACAATTTCTAAGTTTCGCCCCCTATAGAAGTGGAAACCCTAATTTTGACTTGCATGTGCCTTGAACGACCCTTGTTTGATTTTGTTTTTGCTGCATGTCAGTCTGATTGCTAACTGAAGTGTCGAGCAACTACTAGAGTGTACCTGCTAAAAATAGAAACTGCCTATAAAAGTGACCAATTCACTATCGGATGAATTTGCATGTCATATTGCCCAGGGGATCTCGGAAAACCCAGAAAAATCCAGAAAACTGGTTTGCATGCATGCATTGGCTAAAAATACTAAGTCCTTGAAAATTGATTCCCTCCGCTCGAATGTCATATCGTTGCGAAGCTCTCGAAAAACCCATGAGGAATATCCAGACATGCATTAAAAAACTCACCATGCAAACCCTAAAAATAGCCTCTGACTGAACCGTTAAAAGTCATCACCTTGGTTTGCATGTTACGTCACTGCGAAGGTCTTGAAAAACCCAAAAACATTCTCCAAACATACATTTAAAAAGCACATGTGAAAATCCTGAAAATGGCTCCTGAAGCCTGAACTGCTAAAAATAGCAAGTTGTCTGATCCTGGCCAAATTTTGCGTGCAAGTACTTGGAGGTACCCTGAATGTGATGGAACTGATAGAATTCCAAAATCTTTATGAAATGGTTCCAGATTGAGTACTTACTAAAAATAGTAAGTTATCAGAACTCAGTGAAAATTCAGTGGGACTCCGCCTGAAGCTTTCTAACTGCAATACTAAGCTCAGATTTCAATTTGATAACTTAGTTTGACCTTTAATAAGCCTGAAGGATGAAAACCCTAATTTCATAGACTTAACCAATATTTCGACCTAGGCCAAACGACGGGACATCCCCGAAAGGACAAAAAGACCAGAGAGAGAGAGACGCAAAGCCAAAAGACCAGAATGGAGCAAAAATTAGGGGGTCCCCATCTTGGATGGGGTGATGTGTGAAAAGGTCACAACAAACATGTGGGATAAGTTGAAGAATATCTATGGAGATGACAAAATCAAGAAAGCCAAGCTACAAACACATAGGAGACAATTTGAAATCTTGAAAATAAAAGATGAAGAAGAAATTGCAGATTATTCCTCCACGTGGATGAGATTGTAAATACCATTAGAGGACTTGGGAAAAGATGGAAGAATCCACAATTGTGCAAAAAGTTTTAAGATCACTTCCCATTAGATTTAATGCAAAAAAAATTCCGCCATCAAGGAAATGAAGGATCTAGACACCTTGAAGATGGATGACTTGCATGGGATCCCCATGGCATATGAAATGAGGACAGACAAGGATAAGCCATTAAAATGGAAAGCCGCTTTCAAAGCATCCAAGAAGATAAAGAACAAAGGTTACAAATCAAGTGAAATTTCAAGTGATGAAGAAGAAGCTGACTTTGTGAGAAAGCTCAAGAAAGGATCCGACAAACACAAAGTTAAGTATACTCTAAAATGTCCATAGGTCGAGAGTGAAAGTAGTGAAGAGGAAGAATACTAGTGTTCCACGGGGATGCGTCGCCCCCAAAAAACCCCACGTTTCCTAGATGGAGACGTCTTGGAGATTTGGGGACTTGGGGGGGACTTCGAGGATGCTGGCGTGTCCTCAAGACATCTAGGGGACTCCTAGTTGTCTCCAAGATGTATAATTCTTATACTTATACATCTTTTTATAACTATTTTTTCAAGTACTATATATATTTCATCACCCTACTGCCCCCCTATTGCCGTCCCCCCCGCCATCCCCAAACTTAGACCCCCCATCCCCACGTCCCCGAAACGTGTCCCCTGTCCCCCCCCGTCCTCGTCCCCGAAACCCTATGGAACATTGAAGAATACAGAAAAAAGAAAGGAAGGAAATATCACCATAACAGGAAAAAGTGTGAATGAGGAAAGCATGAATAGAATAACCTTTTAAAGGTATAAAAAGAGTCTCTACATTCAAGAAGCAAGTAGCACATCCGAAAAAAGTAGTGGAAGCTTCTTCGATAGCAATAGAGAAGAAATAATCTTCATGGTGATTGAAGTAAAAACTGACGAGGACAAAATAAAAGAAGAAAAAGATTTAAAAGAACATACCGAAGATGATGAAGAAGTGGATCTTGAGAAGGAACTCCATTTTTCTAGGATCTTGAGATAGAAAGGATCCAGAGGTGTACTTCCAAGATCTAACAAGGGAAAAGAAGCTTGGGACAGTGAATGATTATGTTTCAGAATTCCAAAGGTTAGTTGTTATGGTTACAGATGTATCAGATAAGAGACTCATGTTCCTCTTCATTGAGAGGGGCTATCAAAATCTTACCCTGGTTTGGCAAGAGCTCTAGAATTTAAAATAATATTAAATAATAATATTTAAAGCAATATTAAATAATAAATTTAAATTATTGAAAATAATATTTAAATTTAATCCAACTCTCGTCGACCATTTGGAGGGCGTCTCTATATATTTTGGTGTTTTTGCTCTTTTAAATCATCATAGAATTGGACAAACGAATATTGGGTAGCCTTGGAGACAAAATCCTTTGCAGCTTCCGATCTAGGTGGAACAAAATCCTCACTTGGTATTGTTTGTCTCGTTTTTCATCCATCATCATTGCCAAGACTGATCTCCACATACTCTTATTGCAGAGTCAATCGTTGAGGCTGCCGTGGGCAATAAGCAAGTCGCCTTTTGAGCTACAATCGAAGATGTGTCGAGCTTCGCTCTCTTGCAAGATGGGGTGTTTTGGCATATCAAGGGAGTCCAAACTTTATATCGAACAAACAAAGAGGTTCTTTGTCGCCATTGAAGTTGACACGAGATAATCCCACATATCTCTAGAGTACCATCATGTAATGTCCCCTTTTTAGCGAGCGTCAGAGTTTGGTGGATTAGCCTATCATCAGGTCCTCGTAGGCTGATAATGGTGATTAGAGGGCCTTATGTGGGAGTCTTTGGGTTCTCCAAATGGCAGTTGATAGTGTTTTTTTCTCCAGTTCGTTGGCATTTTTAGAGGTTATCTTCTGCACGGGTTTCTGGCTCCATTTATGCATACTTACTATTTTTAATAAGTCAGTGGAATGTTGGAGGGCAACCTTACTATTTATAGTAAGGCATCCAAATGGGCAGAGTGAGCAGTGGGTCAACCTATGGTGAAGTCAGAATTAATTAATGTTAATCATTAATGGAGTTATGATATTTATTATTATTAAAGTTGTTACTTTAATAATAATTAAATAATATTAAAAGGGGTATCATTAATGATTTATTGACTTTATGATATAAGGGCTCTTTACTGATATAAAGTCAACTCATTAATATCATTGAGATGGGCACCCACTAAATGAAATAACACTTGGCAACAAAAGCACATATATTTAATTATATTTAATGATTTAAATGTTCATGGGAAATCGCACCATTTGGAAAGTGTTATAAAAGCTTTTTGTAAAAAGCATTCAGCTCATTCTCCACTTGAAATTATTTTATTGTTTTGGCATTTGGAGAAGAAAACCAGGGTTTGATGTAATTTGGTCTTTGAGAACATTCATTCTCTCAGATTTGTGTTTCCCACAGGTGTGCAAGATCACCCAAAGGTTGCATCTATTATAGGTGGCTTTACATCAAAAGTCACATAGTGCATATTTGAAGTAATTATCACCAGAAATCTCAAGGGTTTGAAATGAAGATTTCAGTTTGTTGAATAAACAAACATTGGAGGATTTTTAATTGTTGCTAGCATCATCAGTAATTGCCACGTGGGGTTTCAAGATGCCATACCTGTCCACTATTGCTGGGTCATACAGCTGCAAGCTTAGGCGTGTTGTGTCAAGGTTGAAACACCTTGTGTTTTGGCTTCATTTCATTCTTATTTGGGGCGGCTAGAATACTGTATGCAATCAGCATCAACTTTGAGGTGGACAAGTCATTATTTGGAGATCAACATCCAAACTAAGGAGTCTCCTATAGCTGATCAAAACATATCAGAATTGCAATAACTCTTTGTTTGGCTTTCTGTGTATGAACTTTGTATGTGCAAGCAATAATAAATCCATTTTGATAATATATTGCATATGCTTTCAGTATTAATTTTATTTGCAATTGTATATATTGTTTTTGCATTTGATACTGCAATTTTTGGAAAACTCATCATCAAAATTTTAAAATCATTCAAAAACCATAAAAACAAGAAAATTAGACAAGCAATTCAGATAGCAAATATCTCAGGAAAGGGGTGGGATGTTTCAGTGGTATCAGAGTGGTTTCCTGTCATCCTGTGATTGGTATTTTCATGAGTAAAGAGTTTATTCATTATACCAGAGGTGCAGAACAGTGGGAACCACCTCCCATTCTAGAAGGTGAAACAGTTTCAAGAATTTTGGGTATACACAAAACCAATTCTAGTGATAGTGATAGTGTGATAGGTACCATGGTTGAGAGGTATGAGGGACGAGCAAAGTCAATTAGTCTAGATTCCAGAGCTAGAAGGCAGTTTGATAATATGATGGACATGATGTCTGAGTTGATGCACATGATGAGGCAATTTATTCCACTATAGCACACGGGTTATCCAAGACAGACTAGTGGTACATAGGGGTTTGGACAGCCTAATGTGGTAGTACAACAGTCTACATCCTCTGTTGGGTCAGTCCTTAGACCCAACAAAGGCGCCACAAGCTCCTTAGGCTCCACAGGTTCAGGTATCGAAGCCACAAGGACTCACTATAGAGGATATCACTCGTCATTATGCGGAGTATATGACCCTACCAGCCGAGATCAGGGAATTGTTGACTCTAAATTGGTTCTTGGATTGGAAGAGGCCTAGAGGAGGTGGTACAATTAGGATTGAGCATAGGGCACCCTAGGCACCACAAGGCATTGTGATTTGCAATAGGTTGTGAGCAACGTCACCTTGCAACACTTTCACGGAAATGATAAATGCATTGCAAGATCTTGGGTCCAAAAATTGGACAACTGCCTGTCTTTAAGGTTCATGCCAAAGGATGAGGCGATTAAGTCTACTACACTGCACTTGGATGGACTTGCGCACGAGTGGTGGTATCATGGCATGGTTACATTACAACACCATCTCATCATTACCTACCATGAGTTTACAAATAGAGTCATTGAGCACTTTGATTGGAAGGACTCGAAGTTATACTTTAGAGTGCTAGCTTAGCTCAAATAGGTGGGCAGTTTGGAGTCATACATTAGTGAGTTTCATAGATTGTCAGTGATGGTGCCAACAATTTCAGAAAGGAGATTGGTTATTTTTTTTAGTGACGGATTGCTTGAGCCATTGAGAGGTTGGATCAAAGCGTTTGACCCTCCCACTCTACAAGAAGCAATGAAAAAGGCATGGAGTATGGAGCTTGCTGCCCCAAAAAAGAACCTTCTACCTAAATCCATGACTCCTCCAGCAGAAGAGAGCCATCAACAAGTTGTAGATCAGAAGAAGAAATTAGCGATTAGACTTGATGATGAGTCACGTGATGAGTTGAGAAAAAATAAATTATGCTACTGGTGCAAAGGACCCTACAGTAGAGATCATGATTGTCCTATGAGGCTTAAGGGCAAGGCAAATTGAATGGAGTGGTATTTTGCTAATGATTATAATTCTGAAATTTCAAATCAGTGAGCTGATCCAGAGGACAATGAGGTAGGAAGAGCATCCACAAGGTCAAGAAAAGATGCTAAATTATCTTCTTTGGAATTGTACTCTAGCCTCTACAATCGAGGATCATTCAGAATTAGAGGAGTCGTGAATGGTCAGCGTTGTATCACTTTGATTGATACTGGAGCCACGCATAATTTCATAGATGAAGGATTGGTTGCGAGGCATGGAATTCAAGCAGAGAACTTCAAGGGGTTCCGAGTAAGAGTGGAAGATGGATTCACTCTTGCTTGTACTAGGAGGATCCTTGGTCTCACTTTGCTTTTGAATGATTATGAATTTCAAGATGATTTTTATGTTGTTGGCATGGGTGAGATGGACATTGTGTTGGGCATGACGTGGCTTCATGCCATTGGAGAATTTTCCTTCAACTTGCAGAAAACGCAAATGAAGTTTGAGGCAAATGTGAGTAAACATGTGTTGAGGGGAATTGTTGAAGGGAGTTTGCATGCCATCTCCTGGGGAGAAGAGTAAAAGGAAAGAGGAAGAGATTGAATAGGTGATGGAGGAGCACGAGCAATACCAGGAGTATGACTCCATTCATTGCTCTAGGTCCAAATGTGGGTCGTTCAGATCAACACATTGATAGTGTACAGTTTGTTAACAATCCATTATTTGAGTGTGATGTTGGTTTGACTTATGACAATCCACTCTTTGAGTTGGATAGTGATCTTCCTCTTGACCTTATTGTAGAGTTGGGCATTGATCACAGAGTTTTGGATCCTTCTTGTGCATCAGGATTCCAGACAAGGCTTACATATGAGTTTCACAGTGTGTACATTGTGCGGAGTGCATCTAGTTTTACCTTTGACCCACTTGTACATGATTTGTTTTCGATGCACAAATCTTGTGGGCATGAGTTGGACAATTGGTATGATGTTTTTCCTTATGTAGATGAGGGAAGCAAATCTTGCATGTATCCAGAGTTGCTTTGTCATGATGATCGTACTTTTAAGGAACATGATATTGGGTTGAGCTTGGTCAGCGTGTTTTATCAGTTGTGTTGATGCTCGTGCTGCAGGAGTTATTTGGAGACATGAGGGACATTTCACAAATCTTCCCTTGGGACCTAGGTGGAGAGGTGTTTTCTTTTCAGCTGAGATTGTGTTGGGTGAAAATAGTGTAATAAACATTTAAACAGATTACGCCTTCTAGACTTCAGCCACAGCTATGCAAGATATAATCTCTCCTCTCAACAAGGGGAGGCACCCTTCTTACTGCTCATAGAAGCTATAGTAAACTTAAAGAAAATACTTACAAAATGTACATTGTACTCATGAAATGGGGGGGGGGTGTGTTACATTCATACTTCTCTCTTTTTTCAGAGAAGATGTTTACAATGCTTCACAATGGAAAGCTCTAGATTTGATAACTTAAACTTAACAACAACAGTAATGCCAATATTTCTATCTTGTCAAAGCACAGCGTAGAAATACCAAGTATGATTTATAATAACAAAAAGAAAAAGGAAAAGGGAAAGCTCACGAAGGCACAAAGTCCTTCCGTAGCTTCTTCAATGTTGAATTCTATGGAAGTATCGTTTGTTGTATTATAAGCACAAAGTCTTCTTAGATACATCAATTCCTTGAACTGCATGAATGATTACAAGCACAAAGTCTTGTAGATTCTTCAACCAAAACATTCACACATAAACAAATCCAAACAATAAATGTAACACAAAGTTTACATAAACCACTTGAAGCCCTTTAGATCTCATACACTAGTCACCATCGATATAATCAAAACATAAGACAATTGATTCCAACACAAAGTTTGGTATACAATCCTCTTCTTTATTGATTAGATCTAGATTCGCAATATTGAACACAAAGTTTCAATGCTCGTTTCAAACAAGCAGCACTTCGTTGCAAAATTTCAAAAGGTAATCATTACAATAGAGATCCCTCTTATTTATAGAAAAGAGGGAAGAGCTAATCTAGGAAATCAGTTGAGTAAAAATAGGAAACCTTAACTTTGACTAAGTCAGTGTAATTTATCTCCGTGGAATTACATCTCATATTTTCGGTGTAATTACAATTTACAAAAAGACATTTAAGATGTCAAAAAATATTTACAAGATGCATAAAGGGAAGCATCAAAATGTTCAACATTGGGAGATCAGCAATCTTCATGGTTCTTGCTTGGCCGCAGAGTCTTCATACTTCTTCCTGGTCTCCTGCATGAAATTTTCATCCTGGCCAACTATGTAATCAACAAGGGTGTGAACTCTTGTGATCGACCTTCTGGCGGATGAATGGATTTTCTCACACCTACGAAGATGCATCTTGAGATTATCAAGTGTCAGCTGTATATTGCAAATGACATGTATTGAGGCTTTTGAAAAACTGGCATCCTCAACTTGCAGCATGACAACTTCTTTGTAGATCTGGGATAGTTCACTGGATCAGAAAATGTCACCTTCGAGATCACTTGATGAAATTTGGAAAGAAACTACAAGGGTGGTGAATCAACAGGCATTAGTAAAAAAAGAAGCATTGGGAAGCGTGAAGTGAAAACGATGTTGAGCCAGCGTGAAAAGAGAAACTAGGCACAAAAAATGATGTGGGAGTGGAGAAACATGGTCTGGAGCAAAAATGGAGTGATTTGGAAGTATTTAAGGCAAACACTGCCAAAAGTGTAATGGCACTGAAAATCAGTGCCCCTGCACTTTAGGAGAATGTTCTTAGGTGCAATGGCTCTAAACATCAGCGCCCTTGCACTTTATGTGTAAGTTTGGCAAAAAATATGTCAAGGCGTTGAAAATTAGCACCTTGGCACTTGGGTTCAACACAATGAAAAATTGGGAAAAGTGCACCTGAGCCAAAAATGACCGCCCTGGTCATTTTTGACCAAGTTTGGAAAAGGTGCACTTGAGTCAAAAATCATCGCCCTGGTCATTTTTTACAAAGTTTGGAAAAAGTGCACAAGCGCTAAAAATCACCGCTTGTGCACCAATTTGAAAAAATGGGAAAAGTGCAATGTAGACAAAAATCACCGCCTAGGACTTAAAATGGCTAAGTATGGAACTTGGTGTAAGGGCGCTAAAAATCAACGCTCTTCCACCAAGTCATCATTTCACTTAGGTGTAGTGGTGCTAAAAAACTTTTCCCTTGCACTTTTGACACTTAGAAACTTTTGTATGGAGACTTGGTGTAAGGCCGCTAAAATCAGCACCCTTGCACCAAGCTAACATTTCACTTAGGTGTAGTGGCGCTAAAAAACCCCGCCCTTGCACTTTCAACACTTAGAATTTTTTTTGAAAATGTTAGAACATTTTTTTCTGGAGCTTTTGCAGTTTTCCCAATTTTGACTAAGTATTGACATCTAGACCTTGCGAAGGTACTCATTTCGAAGGTCTTTGATAGATGGACGCAGGGGGATGCTCAAATTGACTATCTGAGACTTTGGAACACATTTCGAGGTGGATCAAAAATTGCCTCGTTTTGTGTGCTTGTACATCACGAACCTAGGAAACAGACAAGTTTCGTAGGGGGGTTATCCGTGGAATCAACGCTGCTAATTTCTGTGATAACAGATTGCTTGGGGACAAGCAATTTCGGGGAGGGCAGACTGCAATGCCCCCTTTTCGTGGCGTCAAAGTTTAGTGGATTAGCCTATCATCAGGTCCTCGTAGGCTAATAATGGTGATTAGAGGGACATATGTGGCAGTCTTTGGGTTCTCCAAAGGATAGTTGATAGTGTTTTCTTCTCCAATTCGTTGGCATTTTTAGAGGTGATCTTGTGCATGGGTTTTTGGCTCCGTTTATGCATACTTACTATTTTTAATAAGTCAGTGGGATGTTGGGGGCCAATCTTACTATTTATAGTAAGGCATCCAGATGGGCAGAGTGAGCAGTGGGTTAGCCTGTGGTGAATTCATAATTAATTAATTTAATCTTTAGTGGAGTTATGATATTTATTATTATTAAAGTTGTTACTTTAATAATAATTAAATAATATTAAAAGGAGTATCATTAATGATTTATTGACTTTATGATATAAGGGTCTTTAATGATATAAAGTCAACTCATTAATATCATTGAGATGGGCGCCCACTTAATGAAATAACACTTAGCAACAAAAGCACATATATTTTATTATATTTAATGATTTAAATGCTCATGATCGTGCCATTTGGGAGGTGATGTAAAAGCCTTTTGTAAAAAGCATTCAGCTCATTCTACACTTGAAATTATTTTGTTGCTTTGGCATTTGGAGAAGAAAACCAGGGTTTTCTGCAATTTAGTCTTTGAGAATGCTCATTCTCTCATATTTGTGCTTCCCACGGGTGTGCAAGATCACCCAAAGGTTGCATCTACAAGTGACTTTACATCAGAAGTCACATAGTGCATATTTCAAGTAATTATCAACATAAATCTCAAGGGTTTGAAGTGCAGATTTCAGTTTGTTGAATAAACAAACATTGGAGGCTTTTTAATTGTTGCTAGCATCATCAGTAATTGCCATGTGGGGCTTTAAGAGGTTGTACTAGTCCATTATTGTTGGTCCATACAACTGCAAGCTTACGTGTTTTGTGTCAAGGCTGAAACACCTTGTGTTTTGGCTTCATTTCAGTCTTATTTGGGACAGCTAGACTGTTGTATGGAATCAACATCAACTTGGACAAGTCATTCTTTGGAGATCAACATCCAAACTAAGGAGCCTCCTGTATATATTGTCTTTGCATTTGATACTGCAATTCCTAGAAAACTCATCATCAAAACTTTAAAATCATTCAAAAACCATAAAAACAAGAAAATCAGACAGGCAATTTAGATAGCAAATATCTCAAGAAAGGGGTGGGATATTTCACATCATCCTGTCCCGTGCAAGCTCAGCTATGCAATTTGGGGTCTGATTCCATTCAGAGCGGAGATACTTTATTTGAATGGCAAGACGACTATCATCAATCGCCAATTAGGAAGCATACACGAGCTAGTGAAGAGGAGGGACACCACCTTGGGCACCGCACCACCAACACATCTCTATACAGTAGCCACTAGTATCCTGTTGTATCAAATAGATGGGTTTGTGCTCGGGTTAGGAGTTCCCTACCACGACCACACTCATTCTGATGGGCATATCACAAACTGGTGATCAACATAGACTGGTGGTCGATATCGCCCAAAATTGTACTTTGGTCCGAGTGCAATATTTTTCCTAGGTTGTGCATTCAATTTAAATGTATGAGGGCAGTGATATTAACTCTTGATGTTCAATGCCATTATTTTTTGCTACCATCAACTATATGTTTGGGAACCCAATCAGGTGAGAGTATTACTTGTCAAGTAGTGCGTGCAATATTGTTGTCTCCATATTATTGTCATTATAGTTAGAGCTTAATCATTTTCCTACTTAATCATTGTTGACTCTAGAAGCAGTATATTTGTGATAGTTTGTTTATTTCAGTGTTAGTCCAATTCTATTAAGGCATTCTGTATTGTTGTTTCATTTTGTGGACAAATGCCTCTTAATTCTAAAATAAAATATGGTTTCTTGCTTGTTACTACTGCTGTTGTGAGTGCAATTTTGTACATGGAGTATTACAGTGGTATCAGAGCCACATTCCTTCTTGCCTGTGGACGATCCTATCTATATGCAATTGAGCCAAAGATAGCTAAGGGCTATTGAGAGAGAGAGGCAGAAGATTAAAGCATCCTCCCAGAACAGTGATGGCAGAATAGGAGGCAAAGGTAAGAAGAAGATGGCAGATCAGAGCGATGAGATCAAATCTTTTCTGTAGAAACAAGATCAAATGAATTAAACACTATTGCAAATAATGCAGGCCCTCTCTATTGCAATCACCAACATCAAATCAGGACCTAATAATGCAGATGAGGGTCATTTTGAACAATCTAGAGGGGCGAATCATAGTAGAACTTCAAATGGATCGACTCTTAGAACTTCCCAGCGCACTTTTTGCCCTAGGACAAAGGCACCACATGAAGGAGAAGGACAAAATCAACCTAATTTTAATAGTATTTTGGAAGATTATAGGAAGCTTGACACTGCCACTTGAGTAGAGATTCCCTTTGATCAATTCAATAATGCTAGGAAGGGATTTAGAAGTGATGGAAGGCAACATTCATAGCACACCAATAAAGGCCTCTAGTACAAAGGGAGTAAACTTTCACTCCCTACATTTCATGGTTCAAAAAAGGTTACTGCGCATGCATGGGTCTAGAAGATAGATACATACTTCTCTCTCAGCCCTATGACTAAAGACGAAGTTGTCAAGTTTTCCATTCCACATTTGGAAGGTGTAGCTCATGAATGGTGGCACCATGGTATTGTGACGCAAGGGTTTGATCTTGTTACTACATATGTTGATTTCACACAAAAGCTTACGGAAAGGTTTGATGGAAAGGATCCAGAGGTGTACTTCCAAGATCTGACAAGACTAAAGCAGCTTGGGATAGTGGATGATTATGTTTCAGAATTCCAAAGGCTAGCTGTTATGGTGCCAAATGTATCAGATAAGAGACTCATGTTCCTCTTCATTGAGGGGCTATTAGAACCTTATAGTGGTTTGGTGGGAGCTTTAGAGATTACATCATTAGAAGAAGCTATTCGAAGGGCCTTGAACCTTGAGGACTCCACCATGGTGAATAAACCTATGATTAAGAATGCGCTAATAGGACTGCCAAAGAAGTCACCCCATGAGATTATTCCTCAATGGATGAACCCACCACCACGATCTCATGGGATGGGCGTTTCTAAGAATGAGCTACGAAGAAAGGGATTGTGCTACCATTGCAAGGAACCTTGGGTGTTAGGTCACAGGTGTAGGGGAAAAGGACACATTCACTATATTGATGTAACCTCTAGTGATGATGTTGAAGATGGGGAGGATAAATTTTTACGTTTTACTGATGAGGAGGTGCACATAGAGACACTGGCAGGAGGACATTCAGGATGCACTCTTGCATCACTTTCAGGAGCACCTAGGTATCATTCTTTCCACATTAGAGGGGACTTATAAGGATGGAAGGTAACAGTATTAAGAGATAGTGGCTAAGATGGGCCTAAGGGTGGAAGATTTTGAAGGATTTAATGTGATAGTAGTTGATGAGTACACTATTCCATTCACTCACCAGATTCAACAAATGGAGTTGAGCTTAGGAGGACACAAGATGTGGGATGATTTCTACATAGTTGGCATTGGTGAGACAAATGTGGTCTTGTGACTACAATGGTTGCACTCACTTGGGTAGTAAACAACAAATTATCAAAATTTTGAGTTGAAGTTCAAAGGTGATGGAAAAGAGGTCGTTCTTCCAAGATTCTCCAAGACGGGCCCTAAGGAAATTTCAACCAAGTAATGGAAAAGACGCGGAAAAGAGCTAAGACATTCAAGGATTTGGATCTAAGGTTGCTTGAGGGCAAGCAACATCCGAGCAGGGAGGAATGTCATGGGAAGGAAATAAAAACAGTGTTTTTAAACACTTTGAGAATTTAAAATAATATTAAAGAATAATAATATTTAAAGCAATATTAAATAATAAATTTAAATTATTGAAAATAATAGTTAACTTTAATCCAACTCTAGCCGACCATTTTGAGGTCATCTCTATATATTTTGGTCTTTATGCTGTTTGAGATCATCATACGATTGGACAAACGGATATTGGGTAGCATGGGAGACAAAAGCATCCATAGCTTCTGATCTAGGTGCGATGAAATCCTCACCTGGTATTGTTTGTCCTGTTCTTCATCCGTCATCATCGCCAAGACTAATCTCCACATACTCATCTTGCAAATTCAATTGTTGAGGCTACCGTGGGGGATAAGAAGCCACCTTCTGATTTACAATTGAAGATGTCTCAAGCCGCGCTCTCTTGCAAGGTGAGGTGTTTTCTCATATCAAGGGAGTCTATACTTTATATCGAGCAAGCTCGACTATGCAATTTGGGGTCCAATTCCATCCAGAGTAGAGATACTTTATCTGAATGGCAAGACGACAATAATCAATCGTTAGCTAGGAAGCATACATGAGCTAGTGAAGAGGGACGAACCTTGGGTGCTGCAACACCAACGCATCTCTCTACAATAGCTGCCTCTATCCTACCGCATCATATAGACGAGTTTGTGCTCGGGTTAGCAATTCCCTACCATGATGGGCATATCACAAAGCAGTGATCAACATAAATTAGTCATCAATATTGCCTAGAACTGTACTTTGGTCCGAGTGCGATATTTCTCCTACCAACGCATCTCTCTACAATAGCTGCCTCTATCCTACCGCATCATATAGACGAGTTTGTGCTCGGGTTAGCAATTCCCTACCATGATGGGCATATCACAAAGCAGTGATCAACATAAATTAGTCATCAATATTGCCTAGAACTGTACTTTGGTCCGAGTGCGATATTTCTCGTAGGTTGTACATTTGATTTCAATGTATGAGGGTAGTGATATTAATTCTTCATGTTCAGTGTCATTATTTTTTGCTACCATCAACTTTGTGTTTGGGAACCCAATCGAGTGAGAGTATTACTTGTCGGGTACTAAATGCAATATTGATTTCTCCAGACTATCGTGATCATAATTAGACATTCTGTTAAGGCATTCTGCATTGTTGCTTCATTTTGTGGACAAGTGCCTTTGTATTCTTAAAATGAATTTGGTTTCCTAGTTGTTACTACTGTTGTTGTGAGTGCAAGTCTGTACATGGTGTATTACAATGGTATCAAAGCCACATTCCTGCCTTCTTATGGACGATCCTATCTATATGCAATTGAGCCAAAGAGAGCTAAGGTCTATTGAGAGAGAGAGAGGAAGAAGACTGGAGCATCCTCTTAGAACGGTGATGACAAAATAGGAGGCAGAGGTAAGAGGATGGCAGATCAAAGCGATGAGATGAAATCTTTTCTATAGAAACAAGATCGAGTGAATCAAACACTATTGCAAATGATGCAAGCCCTCACTACTGCAATCACCAACATCAGATCAAGACCTAATAATGTAGATGAGGGTAATTCTTATCGATCTAGAGGGGGAAATCATAGCAGAACCTCAAATGGATCGATTCTGAGACCTTCCCAACCCACTTTTTTGCCTAGGACAAAGGCACCACATGAAGGAGAAGAACAAAATCAGCTTGATTTTAACAGTATTTTGGAAGATTATATGAAGCTTGATGCCATCACCCGAGTAGAGATTCCCTTTTATCAGTTCAATAATGTTAGGAAGGGATTTAGAAGTGATGGAAGGAAACATTCACAATAGACCAATAAAGATTTCCAATACAAAGTGAGCAAACTTTCACTCCCTACATTTGATGGTTTAGGAAAGGTTACTGCATGTGCATGGGTCCAAAAGATAGATACATACTTCTCTCTCGACCCTATGACTAAAGACGAAGCTGTAAAGTTTTCCATCTACATTTGGAAGGTGTAGCTTACGAATGGTGGCACCATGGTATTGTGACATAAGGGTTTGACCTTGTTACTACATATGCTGATTTCACACAAAAGCTTATGGAAAGGTTAGATAGAAAGGTTCTAGAGATGTACTTACAAGATCTGACAAGGCTGAAGTAGCTTGGGACAATGGATGATTATCTTTCAGAATTCCAAAGGCTAGCTGTTATGGTTCGAAATGTATCAGATGAGAGACTCATGTTCCTCTTCATTAAGGAGCTATCAGAATCTTAATGTGGTTTGGTGAGAGCTTTAGAGCCAACATCATTGGAAGAAGCTATTGGAAGGGCCTTGAACCTTCAGGACTCCACCATGAAGAAGAAACCTATGATGAAGAATGCGCCAATAGGACAGCCAAAGAATCCACCCCACGTGATTATTCCTCAACCCACAAACCCACCACCATAATCTCACGGGATGGACGTGTCTAAGAATGAGTTGCGACGAACGGGATTGTGCTACCATTGCAAGGAACCTTGGGTACGAGGTCACAGGTATAGGGGAAAAGGACACATTCACTATATTAAGGCAACCTTTGATGATGATGTTGAAGAGGGGGAGGGTGAGTTTGTAGGCTTTACCGGTGAGGAAGTGCACATAGAGACACTGGCGGGAGGACATTGAGGAGGCACTCTTGCATCACTTTCAAGAGCACCTAAGCATCGTTCTCTCTACATTAGAGGGGACTTACAAGGACAGAGGGTAACGGTATTAATAGATAGTGGAGCCACCCATAATTTCATCGATGAAGGGTTAGTGGCTAAGATGGGCCTAAGGGTGAAAGATTCTGAAGGATTTAATGTGACAGTAGCTAGTGGGTACACTATTCCATGCACTCATTAGATTCAACAAATGGAGTTGATGTTAGGAGGACACAAGATGCAGGATGATTTCTACATAGTTGGAATTAGTGAGACAAATGTGGTTTTGGGAGTGCAATGGTTGCACTTCCTTGGGGAGTACACAACAAATTATCAAACTCTGGAGTTTAAGTTCAAAGCTGATGAAAAGAGGTCATCCTTCGAGGATTCTCCAAGATGGGCCCTAAGGAAGTTTTGACCAAGGTAACCGAGAAGATGCTGACAAGAGCAAAGATATTCAAGGATCCAGATCTGAAGTTGCTTGAGGGCAAGCAACATCCGAGTGGGGAGGACTGTCGTGATCCCAAAATTACTTGAAGTAATTTTGCGGGGAAATCAAAATAGAGTTTTTAAATACCTTGAGAATTTAAAATAATATAATAATATTTAAAGGATTATTAAATAATAAATTTAAATTATTGAAAATAATATTTAAATTTAATCCAACTCTGGTCGACCATTTGGAGGGCATCTTTATATATTCTGATGTTTTTGCTCTTTGAGATCATAACAGAATTTGACAAAGGAATATTGGGTAGCCTGAGAGATGAAAACCTCTGCAGCTTTCGATCTAGATGGGAAGAAATCCCCACGTGGTATTGTTTGTCCCATTCTTCATCCATCATCGTTGCCAAGACTAATCTCCACATACTCTTATTGCAGAGTCGATCGTTGAGGTTGTGGTGGGGGAAAAGCGAGCTGCCTTCTGATTTACAATTGAAGATGTCTCGAGCGTTTCTCTCCTGCAAGGTGGAGTGTTTTGCAATATCAAGGGAGTCCAAACTATATATCGAGCAAACCCGAAGTTCTCTGTTGCCATTTACGCCGACATGAGATAATCCTATTAAAATATCATTTATTATTTATTTAATGCTCAATAATGTGTTTTATTGTAATTATATTGATAAGATCGTTTCTGATCTTATCTGTAGTTTCTTTTTAGAAATTTTCTTTCTTTGTAAATCTTTGTAACTTATTTATTGAGCGTTTTGCTCATTGTTAATACATCAAATAATTTACCAATTACTTTTGTAACTTATTTATTGAGCATTTTTTTTCACAAGTCTTGCTAAGAAATTCGATGGTTTTTGAGTTGAGATTTTTTGAGTTTTTTCTCATTAAAATTGTAGCCCTCCTGATAAAAATCATGGGTTTTAAAAACACATTTGTGGCCACGTTTTTGAGTGCGAACTTGTGACTAAGGTTGCGTTTTTTGTTCATCTTCTTCGCGTGACTTTCTACAACCTAGTCTGGATGTGTTTGATCTCCTTGAAGTTGCGTTTTTTGTATGATTGGGGCTGCGATCTTTCTCAACCTTAGGTCGCATTTTTCTTTGCTCTTTGGCCACATTTCTGAAGATTCTCTGCCTACATTTTTCGCCTTATTTTGTTCGCCATTTTTTTGAGTGTTTCCAGATGCGATCTCTCTTTCTTTGGACGTGTTTTTTATGCTCTTCTTGGTTTGCTTTTGTTTGAAGGTGTCTCTGCCTGCGTGTTGAACACTCAGATGCAGATTTCACCACAGATTTGGATGCGTTTTTAATCATTTTTTGGGGTTTGCTTGGCATCTAGGGTTTCTGATAGTTTCAGCTATGGTTTTGACCCCTTGTTTCAAATCAATAATTTATTCTAAGTTAAGATTATTTGTGGGTTTTTTGAGTACTTTTCTGGGTTGCCTTCAGATTTTTTTGGGTCTTCCAAAAATTTTACCTCGAGATTTGTGCCAGTCGTAGTTCATACTTTTCAAAGTTTGTACTTGAATCTGCCTCTAATTCAGTAGATTGAAATTTTTGCCTTGAGTTTCGTGCATTTAGCATCTTCTCGTTATCTCATTTTTCGTGACTCGAAAAGCTTGAAGATGGCTTCTTTTACCAACATTATGTTGGAAGGTAGTCAGTGTTTCAATGAAAAAAATTATAATACTTGGAAGCAGCGAATGATGACCATATTTGAATATCGCTGCCTTGATTAGATTGTTCTTGACAATTCTATACATCCGACAATGGTAGATAAAACCCAGGAAAAGTTTGATGAGCAAAATCGTGAAGCGGTGATGCTCATTAAGCTTTTAGTTACAGATGATCAACTACCTCAGATTCTGATTGGAAAATTAGCAACGGAGATTTGGGATCATCTGAAGGGTCTTCATGAGACTTCTGACAAAAGTCGTGCGTTCTTCCTGAAGAACATGTTTTCTATCATGATGGATGAGAAGACAACTTTGTAGTCACACTTGAAAAAGATCAAGGAAATCCGAGATCAGTTGGACGCGATTGGTTGGAAAATGGAGGAGGAAAACATGGTCGTGATCACTTTGAAAATTCTACCTAAGTCTTATGAACATTTCATTGAGACTCAACATTACGTCTGCTAATGTTGATTTTAAGTTTTCAAATCTGCGGTCCATTCTTCTGTAGAGGATCGTTGGAAACAACAACTTGGTAGTGTTGATGGGTGTTTTATGAGCACACCAACACAAAATAAATATTCCGAATGGTTACTCTGTCCTCTCTTGAACAAAGTATTCTGCATGCTAAGATTGCTAGAAAGATCATACATTCAACTCCAAGGTTCCTTATGCAACGAATAGTCTCAATTGGCTTGATGTGATTTTTTGGTTATTCCAAGGGGACTTACACAATTGTTCGATCAAAGAGAAGAACTTGCAGGACTCGAAGGATTTACCAATGATGCTCGGGTTTCCTAAACTAACCGGGAAAATGTTGAAATTAAAAGGATAGGGATTAGAGATTCTACTGTCTACTCTAAATGTGGAACACGGGGATCAATTCTTGGAAGCTGAAAACCAAGTTCTTCTTTGCCACGCTACAGAAAGTTTCCACAGAATCGGTGCAATATTCAAAGGAATAATGAGAGATATTCAAACCACAACTCAACATGCAAATACCATCACAACGACACATACCAACATATGAACCGTAATTGAAGTTAAGTTCACAATGTTCCAGTTGACCACGCAAGGCGAACCCACCATCAGTGAGCCTGTTAGTGGTATGGATAAACGAAGTTTTCTTAAATCAAACACCACATTCCACAACTACCAACTACCTACATGAAATGAAATCTACTTTACTTTAAGCTACTTTTAAAATTATAAGTGAATTGGAAAAACGAAGAAGCCTCACTAACTACCCACAACAAAAGATGGAACCATCAAACAATAATAACACTTTATATTATGATAGTGTTAACAAAAAATTCTTACAAAGTATTCAAATGGAAAAATTTCCTTCCTCCTCAATCTATGCTAACAATCTATGCCAACTTCTATGCTATTCTCTCTACTCTCTATTCCAATCTATAGTGTCTAATCTATATGTTACAAATGAGGGAGGATGCCCCTTTTATAGTTGGCTCAGTCCAACGGATGGCTCAAATTCAATTACAATGAAGGGCTCAGATTGAGCCACTTAAGCCCTAGTCAAGGTTCTACCCTAAAAACCGCCACAAAGAAGAGTGGGGTAATAAATGAACAAAAGATTCTCCACTACTCTACAGGAACCACTATGAGCTATTAATGCCCACTATCATCAAGAAGATTCTCATCCAGAAACGTTTTTCCACTATTCTTTTCCCTGACTGCAAATTCAATGAATCTGGCCAACATAGCTTCAACCTCCTAACTTAAAATGGGTGGAACGTGGTTGAGCAGGACTTCAAGCACCGTGACTACCTACCCCTGCCAAATGCAAGATTTTCTCCAAGTCTCTAAGGCATCTTAAGTACTTTGTATGATGTTGGAGAAAGTTGATTTGTTTTCAAAATCCACCTGCACAAAAGCTCTCACATCCGAGAAGAAGGGTTCCAACTTGCTTCTCAGGCCATCTGCAATCACCTCCTTTGGGTTAGCCTTTTAGCAAATAAAGCTTCAAGCGTGTTGAGGACTCCCTCCCACAGGTTTCCCATGGCTTTTCTAACTTTAATCGATTTCGTCTGCGCTGCATCATAGAAACCTCGGCCAGTGAACGTTGAAGAGTACCAACTTGAGAAACCATATCTATCACCATCCTGTACTCCTCCAACCAACATTTGCATGGGTACTTATCAAAGTGGCCAAGCGTGGGAGAGTTTTATCCTGATAGATGTGTGTTTCACTCCAAGCCTAGTCAATATTTTCCATGCGAGAAAGAATGCCAGAAGCCTACTGGAAAGAGTAGGCAAGATCATCAATGAACTTTTCTGCCTCCACACGAATATTACCAACCCATTTATCCACCTCAACACCATCTTCCTCAAATCCTCCAAGTTGCTGATCATTTCTCTGGGATCTCAGTCGGGAGATCAACTGCCAGATTCTCCTACCCACACGGACGCGCAAGGTTCTGCACATATCCGTTCAATGTTATATGCTCCTTCTTCAATATTTTGTACTTTCCTTCTGCATGGAGCAATTTGTCCTTCAAAGCCTGGTAGGAGCTATCACACTCGTTAATTATCTGGGCTCTTGTGGGGCGACCCAACTCAATGGTAGCAATCACATAATTTTTCGGCCTCTCCTCATCTCGATCACACTCTTCTCTAGGAACAACAACCTGAAGCGTGCGAGAGCCAGACTTATCTGTTGAAATCTTTGAGAACTTCCTAGCCCTCTTCTTTTCTGGTGGTGCACTGATCCTACTGAGGAATTCCTCCATCTCGATTGTTGGGTCAGTATCATCCTCAGGATCCTTTCTCATCCTCTCCGTGAGCCAATCGGGTATTGCTTGTCGTGGATTGCAAAAAATGAGGGGATGCTCCTCGGTAGCTTCCTCCTCGCGTACCTTTTCCCTAACAACACTTTGTTGAGGCTCATCAATCTCCATTTGTTGAATACTTCTCCTGAAGCTTGAGCCTCTTGCCCCATAGTATTTTCTTCTTTTAGTGTTGTTTCAATCATCTGTTGGAAATGATTATCTGTTATTGTTTCCTCTTCCTCCTCTTGTTGGATCTCCCTTCTGGGTGCGTTGAAACTCAAGCTATCTGATTCCCTGAGTGGTGGCTGGTTTACCTCCTCAAATTCTCGTTCTTTGTTAGTTTACTTCTCTAGCTGCCAAATAGTGGAAGCTCCTTCACACTCGAAGACCAAGTCTATGATCCTGTGGGTGATGCCTGCTTTACCCTCTGAGGCATTGGCTGAACCTGTATTTCTCTTTGTGGCTCAGCAACTTGGGCAATCTGTTTTCTCTTCTTTGCTAACGGCGGCCTCTGATCGCCCATGAGATTATAAGTGAGAGCAATCGACTTACTTTTAAGCCAACTCACATGCCTTTCAACCTAGCTCCTCATGAATGTCAACACTGGTATGCATAATGTGTCCAAGTTTGTGATTTATGGCTCGGACCAATCTGGTAGTGGGACCAGTGTATTCCTTACTGACTTGTAGTCAAGCTGTATGACATTGACGTCTTCGTCCACTTGATCTGGAACTGGAACGACTTCGCATTCTCTAATCAACTTCAAGGGTAGCCTGGTGAACATCCTTTTCCTGACTTTGGTATCATCAACTGCATTAGCCCAGAAGTCCTCGATATGAGCCTTGTGCCTGTACTCCACACCTTGTGTTATTTTGATATTGTTATAAGGATAGAAATCATGCCTCCCGATGTGGTATGTAAGGTGAAAGAACTGCAACTAGTCCGCAACTTCTCTGGCTGCCTATAAGGAAGGACAAACTTCACTTGAATTCCCCAAAATGATTGGGAAGACCAATCCTCCTTTCTTCTTTTTCTTTTGAATTTTATCATAGGCAATGAGCTCCCTAGATACTTCTAACATCATCATCCTGTTAGTGGGGTACCTCGGCAATCTGTATGGATATGAGGTGAACCCTTGCAACCTAATATATGTAAACTTCAAAAATTGGATGAGCCAATATTCGTATTCTTCAATTAATTCTTGTGCCTCCTTCGATATCCTCTATTGAGTTCTCCGCTGAAGAGTCCTCACAATGTGCATGGTGAAGGCATCATTCACCTATTTGTAGTTGGAGGTATTGGTCAAGTGCAACTGTGGACAAGCCTCGTAGATTTTGAACTATTCAGGGCCACACCCAATTAGCTCCTTGTAGGTTATTCCTTTGTACTTAGTCATTCGGGCCATCATATACATAACTTACGAGCTCATGTAGAATGTGTTTGTTCTTCTTAGGCTCCTAAACTGCTCATCTATTTTGTTGCTTATCATTCTTGCCCAATCAACACACTCTTTCCCTTCCATCACAATCCCAATGTAATAAAACATCCAAGGCTCGAAGATAAATGCTTGAGGACTTCCATTCACTTAGCTAAGCATCATTATCAGATCACAGTATTCCTGCTTCACGTCATCTGAAAGAATCTGTTTAGGAAGCTTGGTGCGAGGAGGTTTGGATTTTTGCATCCAAACTGAATTTATAATACCAACACATCTCTCAAAGGTGGAGGCGTACATTCTGTCAGCTCTATCTTTCATTTTGTACACCTTCCTCTCAGAAGTGGGAATCCCAAATGCCTCTCCAATGGTGTCAGGCGTGAAGTTGCAAACAACTTTCCATCAGGAGAGACGATCGTCCTTCGCTTCAGCTTGTAACAATTTGTGCACTCCATGATCAACTCCGGACACTAAATTTCTGGTGGAAAACTAGCAGCTCCATAAATTCCACTCTTCATTATCTGGTGAACAGTGATTGATGGAGGATGGCCTCCCAGCCCATACATTCTTCCTCTGAGTGCCCCCAGATTGAAAGAACCGAGGGTTGTATCACTCAACCCTACTAGCTTCGAAGTAAACTTTGATTCAGGTAGGAATGGCTTGCCTAGTTTCTTTATCACTGCTTGCCTAGACGCACTAGCCTTGCTTGCTTCAACATTTTCAGCCTTGTTTGCAGTCTTGCTTGTCCCTACAGCATCTCCTCTTCTTTCTTCAGCCATCTGCAAAATAAAATGTAGACGTTAGATTTCAAACTTAGAAAATAAATCGCCTTGAGATGGCCACAATATGGAGTTAGATTTGAAAATAATAGCCTTCAGTATAGAAAAAAAAAACTTCTAACTCCAAACCTCAAAGTTTTAAATTCCAAAGCTTGACACTTTCAACAATGTGACTTTCGGCACTTAGAAAAATTTGCACCAGCTTGATACTTCAGCACTTAGAAAAAAAACATTACTTCAGCACTCCGATTCTCAGCACTTAGAAAATTTTACTTCAGCTTGATACTTTTAGTAGCCTCAAGAATTTTCTCTCA
>CM021101.1:677154240-677298545 GCA_007115665.2 Sequoiadendron giganteum | reverse complement strand
TGATGGGTGCATTTCACCCTCTTAGCTTTTATTTTTCATGTCTTAGAAACTTTTTACACCTCCATTCACCTTGAGGGCACATTCTATAGGGTGAGCTTTTGTTTTCCATGCCTTAGCAAATTTTGATGTTGCTTCATGTTGATGGGTGCATATCAAGAGGGCTCCTCCCATGTTGAGGGTGCATATGAGGGGGTCTACTCCCGTTTGATGACTTAGAGCAATTTCAAATGCCTCCACTTATCTCATCAAGGGCGCATATGGGGGAGGGAACTTTAATTTTTACTGCCTTAGGAAAATTTTGTACTCATTTGACTTGGGCACATTCTACCTAATGAGCTTTATCTTGAGGGCGCATCCAAGGGTGGCTACTTCCATTTGAGGGCACGTTTTGGTGGGTTTGCTTCTATTCTTCACGCCTTAGAAACTTTTCAAGGTATCATCATATGAGCTTGAGGGCGCATTTCACCCCTTGCACTTCCATTTTCCCATGCCTTAGAAACTTTTATATCATCATATGAGCTTGAGCACATTTGATAGGTTCAAGTTTCACATACTTAGAAAATTTCGAGGCCTTCAGCTAACCCTTGCCTTCTATTTTTAGCAAATTTTAGAGGCTTGTGATTTTTCCTAGATTCGCAACTGTTTCGAACCTGAAGCTGGCTCGATGTGGCCCCCATGGCCTAATTGTCTTGTTAATACCTGTCATCCATTCTCATTGTTGGCGTAATAACTAACACCTCTGGAGTGTTAGTACAAAACGAACAGCTATGCACACTACGTAATGAGTGCTCTTCAACTTAGGAGGGGAAGTTCCCTCTTTTGCTAATATGCTTCGAAAAGTAAACTACTCTAAATCCTATCTTTTTATCTTAGCTGGAAGAGGCACAAGGTTAAGAAAACCTAGAATGTTGCAGCTAAGGATTTTTTGGTTTCGCAGATCATTTAACTACAACTAAGCTAACTACTTTAAATCTATCCAGCCTCCTCAAGTAAACAAAGCATGAGGATATGGAGTAAGAATGTGATTACACGATAAAATTTTGCTTAGATTCGCAACGTGAAGGCAAGATGGCACAACTATTTGTTTGGCTGGGTAGAAGTTTATTAAAATAGACAAATACACGATAAACTAGGCACAAATTCACAACGTGAAGGCAAGGTGGCACAACTATTTGCTTGGCTGAATAAGTTTATTGACACACACATCAAACGATAAGCTTTAGGTACAAATTCTAAACTTGAAGGCAAGGTGGCACGACTATCTTCTTAATCTGAATAGGCTTATTGAACACAAATATTGAACACAAAACACAATGTAAGCAATTGGGACAGTGTATTACATATACGAGACACACATACAACAACGATCAAACCAGCAACCCTATTTAACTAAGTCGAGTATTCATCATAATAATTGCATGAAACCCAAGTGGCATAACAATTCATTATCAAGACAAATACTCATGAACAAATACAAAATAAGCAATATTACAGGCAAGGTGGGCACAACATATATTGCTCTCTCGTGCAAAAGTTCTAAATTACAAGGGTGAAACAATCTTGAGAATAGGCATGTTGCCGACAACACAACAATTCTTTATCACAAGAAAAAGTTAATTACAAATGAGCAAAGAGCTCTTATTTATAGACATCAAAGGTGCAGGCAACCCTAAAATCACCTTGAGTCAACCTAGAGTCTCGTAGCATGCGAGATCTTTATTCCCAAACCCTAATAAAGGAAACTATACAGTTAACTGGAAAGCTACCATCAGTTAACCGGTACATCTAATCTAAATGGACAAAGTACAAGTATGCACGTCCTTATTGAAAGCAAGTTAACTAATAACTACCATTAGTTACCATAAATCCTAAATCAAACTCCAAGTGAACATAGATACTTCCAAGATAGACATGCGTGAGATGCATGAAAGCGAATTAACTCGGACAGAAGCATCGAGTTAACTGTTGTGACTAAGGTCTATCCTGAAAGGTGGGAACTGAAGTCTACTGGCCTTGATCTCGAGCAAGTAACCCCTCTACGAGGTTAGTGACTGCTTCACCATCTAGAGGTCGTCACACATCTCAACTATCAATTCACTGCTTGTCAGCCACTCAAGTAAAACCTAGAAATCTCTGCACACTTAAACTGGCACTTCACTCACTGGTAACTCTAGCAGCTCTGTAACTGAAGTGATGGCCACTATTTCTTCTGCAGCTTGACGCTTCTCACGTTTTTCACGCTTTACTCTATGGAAGAGTGTTGCATGATGAAACCACGAAGTTTGACCACGAACTCTTTGGTTGCGATAAATGCAAATGAACTTGCTGCACATGCAGAAACCCAATGGTATAAACCCTCTAAACTGGCCTTGGAAGACAATCAGCTATACGAGGCACAAAACCATGTGGACTTGAGTGACTATGCCTGTCAACCCTCTAGATGCGCTTGATACAAATCGGTGTCAGCTTTTCTGATTAAATCATGAATTAAGATTGACTTAATCTTGACTTCAATCTGTGTGAATTTCATTAAGAAAAACTCGCATGTTGACTGTGAACACAGCTATGTTCTGACACACACAAAAACCCAACGGTATCAACCCTCTAAACTGGCCTTGGAAGACAATCAGCTATACGAGGCACAAAACCATGTGGACTTGAGTGACTACGCCTGTCAACCCTCTAGATGCGCTTGATACAAATCGGTGTCAGCTTTTCTGATTAAATCATGAATTAAGATTGACTTAATCTTGACTTCAATCTGTGTGAACTGCATTAAGAAAAACTCGCATGTTGACTATGAACACGGCTATGTTCTGACAACTTTCTCCGGAAAGCCAAAAATCACTCCAAGGCTAAAAATAGCCTGTCGAAGGGCAATTTTCACGAAAAATTCAGAGACATGGGTTTTGTTGTTGATGCTGAAATACACGTACCCAGATGCTTTGTTTCAAAAAATCTTGTTGTTTCCTTGACATGCAAAAAATACCTAAGACGAGAAATAAAAGAAATAGAGAAGAAGAAAGACGTTTTTTAGTTTTTATATTTTCTTCTTTTGCCAAAATCGCCACTCAGTCTTCAATTTTGCTGATGAATCTGGACTTGTACCTGCAAAAGAATATCTTTGATGTCTTCACAACTGACTGCTAAAGAAATTTGCTATAATGTTCCCGATTTAGCCCTATGCTCTACAATTGGATTTAGCCTATTTCCAGAAACTCGTAGGCTAAGCAGAATGGGAACACTTACTATTTATAGTAAGTCATGATACTGCTCAGTTGGCATACAGATGTGGTTTTGGCAAACTTACTATTTATAAAAATATGCTATTTTTGGTAAGTATATTTATAGCAATATCACTCTAGCAGCAACTCAATCTTTTGCAATTCAGTGTGGCCGATCAGTTTGGCTTTCTGCTGAGTTGAAGTGAACTTACTATTTTTGGTAGTGGCTATTTTTAGTAAGTCTAATCTTGGCAGTATCATCATTTGCAGTTTAGCTCAAGTCATCATGTTATTTGTGGTAACCCATCAATTTTAGTATTGGCTTTGGTTTTGGTTATCTCCTTGGACTAAGTATTATATTTAATTAATTTCATGTTTTTAAGTTGTACTCCCCATGCCTGGGAGTGATAACTTCATGTTGTTTTAAAGAGGGGACATCAAGGGGTCATGTTGAGCATTTAACGATTTATTAAAATCCTTTATTGTTGCAAATACAAATGGACGCCTAAAGGGAAGGGAAATAATGTTTTATTATTTCACAATAAAGTGAATGGTTGAAGGTGGCATCCCTTGAGAAGTTGAAGTGATTCAACTTCTTAGAATTCAAAGTGTTTCATTTGCCCATTCAAACTTATATATTGTTGCATTGTGGAGAGCTGATTATGTTATGTTTTGGAAAGCAAAGTTATGCTGGTGGTTTGAAATCCAGAATCCGGCTAAGGGAAAGCTTAGCAATTCTATTCCACTCTTCGAGCCTGAAACTATGGTTCCCTAGATGATGGATTGAGAGTGTGCTTCATTCAAAAGTGCACATTGAGCCTTAATGTGAAGATTCAGATGTTATTTCCAGATTTTATTGTTGCCGATTCAGTCATGGTTGTAGGTGAAAATAATTAACAACTTTAAGGGTAATGTTAATTCGATTATGGGTATTTGTTCATCATGATTCTATGCTTGAGGCGACCTCACCTTGAAGTTTGCAGATTTTAGTTTGTTGTTTCTGGTTTTTAAGTAGAAAATCACCCCTCAAGAAGGTCGTACCATGTTGGGACTACCTTGGGATTTGTGCCTAATCATTCTCTAAGCTTTAATGCAGTTTGTGGGTTGGAGATTGGGTACCTACCTCTTAGAATACATCTGCAGTTTATTTTACATCATTCAAAGGTATATTTGAAGAGTTATGAGCATTTCATTTGATTTACATGTTTGCTGATTGACATTTTCAGTCTGCTGTTTATGCATATCAGATTGTTAAACATTCAGATTTTGGCTTATATCTTGGTGATTGAGAAGATTATATATTGTAATAAACATTCTTCAGGAGTTTGCATTGATTATATTATTGTAACACATGGAAAATGTAGATTTATTTCATTGTAAGGCTGAAATTTAGTAGTACTAATCCAGTCATTGTTCTTACTGCATTTACTTGTGATTTCCTAATGCAAACACTTTAACCCCTGGCTAGTTTACAGCCAATGTGGAGAAAAAACATTTGTATCTCTCTTTCTCACCCACTGTCAAGTGGAGAATTCCCACTGTTGAGTGGATGCTCGCCACAGCGGATGAATTAGTTTTGAATTGTAATCTTTTTCCTCCCACTGTTTGGTGGTAGTGTGGAAAGTTTTTCATGGCTAGTTATCCGCCTATTTCATTTCAATTTCAGCATTAGTACTCCACCATATGTTAGCACCTCACCTGTCAAAGGATCTTGAGTGCACATTCTTGGTGTCGAGTTTATTCTCTCTCTTTCAGTGCAATCATTGTAATATTTGATTCAGTAGATCCTAGGGATCCTCTGACCATATGTTTGCCCCTCCTCCTTAAGTGGTTTTAGGGCGCATTCTTGGTTAGAGTTCTTTCATGTACGTTTTGGGCTATGCTAACCTTAACGGGTGATTGATTCTATTGTAAATGTTCACTAAAAACAAGAAAAATTGAGAGAGAATATTTCATTCGCCCAACTCTGGAAAGAATTCACCTCTGCTCAAGCTGGATGAATGAAATGATGGACGCCATGCTTGCATAACTAGAGCAAAATCGTACCACAAAAGCAAGACTGCAAGATTTGAAACCTTGACTGTGAAAGAAAGAATTCGATTGGACCCCTTCCAGCTGAATTGTCATTGACTTTGAGTCTCGTGAATAAAAATAATATTTAATTTGAAACATGCGTATTGAATCACATTAAAGGAAGCACCAATATTTAATTCTTGAAGAAAATCACCATTTAATGCTTTGCATGCAAAAATATTATTTTAATCATTTAACCAAAAATAGCATCTGGATGTGCTCGACAAACTTCACTGATTCCAAAATTTCCAAATTTGACCTTCTAGTTATCCATTTGCAAGAGTCATGAGATTTTTGACTATCTCCTACTTTATAGCTAACTGCAAAGTTACATCTAGCCATGTTCAACTCTCATTTCCGGGTGACTGAGTGAACCTGCAACTGATCCGAGATATCTACTGCGAAGCCTGCATAGCAAGGATGAGATGTTTGCTGGGAGCTGCATCTGCTAAAATCAACATCTGACTCTTTAGAAAATTAGGCGCCTTTGACTAAATTCATGCACTGATTCCAGACTTAGTCATTTCTCCGTATTGCCTTCAAACGCTTCAAACTACCACTGATGGTGAATGATGAACCCTGCTGACTGGATAGTAGATTCATTGCATGACTGGAAGTACTTTGCATCCAACAACTGTATGTAAGGTATATGAAAGTTATACCGAAAACCCCAAAAAGATAGGCACCCCTGGCTTGTGAAGGCGCAAATACCATTTTGAAAAAAGTGCGACTTTTGTCTAAACACCATACTTTGACCCCTGACATCAAGAGCCGGAGTGCTCCGATTCACGCACCGTTTGTCTCTCTGCATAGTTGGATCAACTTACCAGAGATGTCTCTAGCGATGATGAAGCCAAAAAACTGCTTCTAAGGCCTCAAAGAAAAAGGCACCTTTTTCAAGGAGATGTGTACTTGCCATACTTGGCCATTTTTTGGTTGTCTCCAATCACTCTCACTTTTCAACTTCACCACCTTGACCTTGCACGTACGAGCTTTAGCCAGATCCTGAAGACTGATGGCTAGACTCATTGGATAGCTGGAGTAATTGTGCACAAGTCTTGTGAAGACTGGAAATGCAAATAACCCCATCTGGCAGGCCTAAAGGCTGGGCGCCCCTAGCCTGCAGATGTGCAACTGTGTGTAGCTACGTTTTTCCATCCTTTGTTTTACGTGCTCGGCAGAACCTCTGTCATGGTCACTCACAATGTCGGATCATCTCGCGAACTGGTGCATTACGAAGCTGGACTGAACTGGAAAAGATCTTAGGAAGACCTCATCAACAAATTCATCCATTTGGTGAGTCATATTCAAGGGCGCCCCTGAGCTACAAGGGCACTCAAAACATCAACTTGGCAATCTCTATGACTTGCATCCTGCTTGCAGTCTGTATTTCTGACCTTGATAACTAGAGCTCTGCACTATGTACGTTCTCACTTGATAGCTTATCGGAAAGCCAAACTGATTCTGAAGAGATTGAAACTATCAGCAAGCACATGCATTCAGATCTGAGCCTTCAAGAAGAAGGGCGCCCCTAGGCTACAGGGGCGCAGATCTGCTTTCTGCTTGATGATTTTCATCCATTTTTACCACTTTGTGTTTTGTAAACACAACATCAGCTTCTAAGGTTGACCACGTAGAGATGTTACCACTGTTGGCATGTGCATATGACTGTATTTTCACTATTTTCACATATACAAACGCCTAAAGTTGATTTGCACGTTGACTGTGCAAGCATCTCCCACATTACATAGTGGAAAGTTTCCAGACATAGAATATTTTAGCACTTTTTGCCAATCTGAAAATCCCCTCTGTCAAGAAGCATCTTTTTTAGCATCTTACATCATAGAATGTTTTGTTTTGAGTTTCAGGCTTAGATTTTGACACCTGGTACTGGCCAACTGCCATTGCGACCTCAGAGGTCCTAATTTTTCTCCTGAAAAAGTGAAAACTACCCACCAGGCTTAAACTGACTTTTAACTGAAACCGACTTCACCACTTTGATCGTCATGTGAAATAAGCCAATCAAAATTAATTTCAACCAATTTTGACAAGTTCCTATTTTTTAGGGTTTTGACCTAAAAATAGAGTTCGAAAACCCTATTTTTCAAATTTTTCAAATTTTGCCAATATCTTCCTAACATCACACTGACCAAATGGCCATACTTGATTTGCCAAAAAACTGAGTTTTGACCCCATTTTTACAAGGTTTAGACCATTTTAAGCAAAATGCCTTAATGAAGCAAAAAAAATTGGTTTGGGTACAACACTCACCTGCTATTTTTAGTAAACCCTTGATTTCTTGATTTCTGCAGCTCCTCTTGACTTAAAATTTGCTCCATGTGTTTTTGATGACTTGTTTGACCTGTTCACACTTGCCCTTCGTGTTGACCTACTATTTTTAGCCTTGAAATGACTTACTAAAAATAGTAAGTATGCGGATTTTGCTCAAATTTCACCAGTGGATTCCTTGAAAGATGTTGATCTTGGTGGGATATGTTAGCTTGATATTTGCTTGAATTTCATCCCCTCTTTTAGGCATAAAGTAGGAAACCCTAATTTGACTTGCATGTGCCTTAATTGATCTTTGTTTGACTCTGTTTTTCTTGCATGTTGCTCTGTTTGTGAAATTGAAGTGTTGGGGAGCTACTTGAGTGAACTTGCTAAAAATAGTAAGTGCCTGAAAAAGTGATCAATTGTCTACCCGATGTATTTGCATGTCAAACTGCCAGAGAGATATCAAAAAACCCAGAAAAACCCAAAAAATTGGTCCACATGTGAGCACCTGTTAAAAATAGCTACTCATCATTTTGACTTACATGTCACATCATCGTGAAGCTCTTGAGAAACCCAGAAAGAGTATCCTGACATGCATTGAAAAATCTTACATGTAAACCCCAAAAACTGACCCTAAAGCCGTAACTATCAAAAATAGCAAGTTGTCCAAATTTGTTCAAATTTCACGAGCGAGTACCTTGAAGTGCCTTGAATGTGGTGGAGCAGTCGGAATTCCAAAATTCTAAGCAAAAGACCCCAAATTAATTACTTACTAAAAATAGTAAGTTGTCAGATTTTAGTGAAAATTTGATGGGAGTCGACCTGAAGCCTCCTGATTGTAGTGCCAAGCTCAAATTTCAATTTGCCAACTTAATTTGACCCTAAACAAGCCTGAAGAACGAAAACCCTAATTCACAGACTGAATTTTAGACAGCCAAATTTTCAATTAGGTCAAGGATAGGGACATCCCCGGAAGGACAAAAAGATCACAGAGAGAGAGAGACGCAAAACCAAAGCCAAAAGACGAAAATGGAGCAAAAATTAGGGGGTACCCATTTTGAATGGGGTGATGTGTGAAAAGGTCACAACAGGTAGTAATGAATCTTCATCCTCTATAGATCAAGCTTTTGCAGCCAAGACTCAGTTTAAGAACAAAGGGAAAGGTCAACCTTCATAGCAGAAAGGCTCGGGACAACCTCAAAACAAATCTAAGAATAAGAACATTCAATATAATTATTACCGCAAATTTGGTCACATGAAGAAGGATTGTCGTCAGTGTTTGGCTTTTGAACAAAAGAAGCAAGGAGGGTCTCAGCAGAACACACATGTTGCCGAGCACACCAAGCAAAAGGAATCTGCCTTTTACACTTTTATGGTTAAAAGGCCTGTAGATCATGTATAGTCCTCTTCCTGGTACATAGATTTAGGTGCTTCATGACACTTCACACATCGGCGTGATTGGTTCATAGACTTCTCTCCTTTCATTGACTCAGTTATTTTTGGAGGAGGTGAAGAGTACACAATTGTTGGTAAGGGAACTATTTAGATTCAGTCTGGTGGGAGGAATCTCATATTCCTCAATGTCTACTATGTTCTTGGCATGGAACTAAACCTTCTCTCAGGCAGTCAGATTATGCGGCATTCTCCTCAGCTGGATGTGGTATTCAGTACTCACAAATGTTCCATTGTTGATCAGGAGACTCCCACCACTGTGGCTATTAGTATTGAGGATCATGGTCTTTACAGACTTGTGGATAATGGTGATTCTCCGGAGTTAGCCATGGCAGCCAAAATCTCTTCTATTACTAGTCTTTGGCATCAACGGTATGGGCACTTAACTATGCACTTTGGCATTAGCAGTGTGGGCACTTAAATGTGCACTATCTCTTTCAATTAGCTCGAGAGGGACTTGTAGCTGGTTTACTTGACATTTAGACTCAACATCATGGCGTTTGTGGAGCTTGTCAGGCTGGGAAGCAACATTGGACACCGTTCACGGATACTGACTCATGGCGAACCTCTAAGGTACTGCAGTTGGTTCATGCTGATGTATGTGGACCAATGACTACACCTTCTATTACTGGTTGGAGGTATTTCTTGCTTTTTGTTGATGATTTCAGTCATAAAATGTGGGTGTATTTTCTTAGATAGAAATTAGATTTGTTTATTGTATTTTAGAAGTTTAAGGCCTTAGTAGAAAAAGAGTCTAGTTGTATAATCACTTTTAGGTCAGATAATAGGGGGGGATTTTTTTCTACTACTTTCTCCAACTTCTGTGATACACATGGAATCAAATGCCAGTTAACCACACCCTACACTCCTCAGCAAAACGGTGTTGTAGAGCATCTCACGTATCTTTGGAGTACCATCATCTCGTCCTGTGCAAGCTCAACTATGCAATTTGGGGTTTGATTCCATCTAAAGCGAAGATACTTTATTTGAACGGAAAGACGACAATCATCAATCGCTAGTTAGGAAGCAGACACGAGCCAGTGAAGAGGAGGGGTGCCACCTTGGGTGTCACATCACCAATGCGTCTCTCTATAGTAGCCGCCAGTATCCTTCCACTTCAAATAGATGGGTTTGTGCTCAGGTTAGAAGTTCCCTACTGTGACCACACTCATTCTGACGGGCATATCACAGAGTGGTGATTAGCATAGATTGGTGGTCGATATTGCCTAGAACTGTACTTTGGTCCAGGTGCGATATTTCTCCTTGGTTTTGCATTCAATTTCAATGTATGAGGGCACTGATATTAACTCTTGATGTTCAGTGTCATCATTTTACGCTACCATCAACTCTATGTTTGGGAACCCAATCGGGTGAGAGTAGTACTTGTTGGGTAGTGCGTGCAATATTGTTATCTCCAGATTATTGTCATCATAATTAGAGCTTAATCATTTTCCCACTTAATCGTTGTTGATTCCAAAAGCAATATATCTCTGATAGTTTGTTTATTTTAGTGTTAGTCCAATTTTGTTAAGGCATTTTGCATCATTGCTTCATTCTATGGACAAGTGCCTCTTAATTTTGAAAATGAATTTGGTTTCTTGGTTGTTACTACTGTTGTTGTGAGTGCAAGTCTATACATGGTGTATTACACCCCCTCAATCGTTGAACTTCCAGCTCTAGGAACCTCAAGAGAGTGTTAGGAGTCTTTCCTAATTAGCAAGGAATATCAACCCCTCAATCGTTGAATTTCCAGCTCTAGGAAAACCTCAAGAGAGGGCTTGGTGTCTTTCCTTCTTAGCAAGGAATCGCTCCCCCTCAATTGTTGAGCTTCCAGCTTTTTTTCCCTTGGATAAATTATAGAGGCCTTAATAATTCATGGTCAGATTGGTAATGCAGTATGAGATTACAATAACTTATCAAATATACATATTTCTAAAGGCATGGAAAACATGGAATTAATATGATCACATATATTAAATAGTATACCAATAAATATGAACTATATCCCTATTATAGTCACAATATGCAGATGACTCTCTTATGCAGTAATTGTCGCAGGCATTGGCTGTAGATATCGGTCTTAGAGTATGACCTTAATGCTAATCGATTCCACATCTACTACTCAAAATTCTATTGATGTCCTTTGTATTTTAGATAACTTCCTTTTTATACCCCCGTTGGCTGAAGGTCATGTCTTTTCATATTATTCATTTATTCAAAAGACATGTATTTTAGTTAATGGCTTGACTAATTATATTCTTTCTTTGACCGGTCCAAGGATAATTAATTATATTAATATTATCCTTGCTTAATCGTCGATCTTCTTTAGAGGAGTCTGCTTGCATGATTAAATATTTCTAATTGCTTTCCAAGAGCAACTTACATTTTATCTAATCATTGTTCTTGCATCGAATTAATCCCATATAATTAAGGAAAGAGGACAAGCAAACTAAAAAATTTCAAGTGTATTATTTGGGGTGAGATGCTATATAAGAAAAGGATAGACAAAACATTTATGAGGTGTGTAAAGAAAGATCAACAAAAAAAATTATCGCAATTCTTCCATATGAAGCCTATGGAGGTCACTTCTCTTTTCTTTTGTGATAGCTTTCAAGATCCTAAGAAACTCTAATTATTGGCCCAAGATGTTTACAGATTCCAATGAATGGGTTATGAAATGTGAATCCAATCAACAAATTGTTGGAAAGGTAAAATTTGTAGCATTTCCTTTGAGACCTATGGTTTTAGAAGAGCCTTTTCAACAATGGGGTTTAGATTTAATTGGTCCTCTCAATCCACAATCGAGTGTAGGGCATACACGCATTCTAAAAACAATAGACTGTTTTACCAAGTAGATGGAAGCAATCCCAAGGAGGCAAACCATTTCAAAGACTAAATACAACTTCATCAATGAGAACATCCTTGTTAGGTTTGGTGTATCTCATAAGATAGCTATTGATAATTCATCCATTTTTTACTCATTAGAAATATTTGCCTATTGTTACAAGTGTGGAATCAATTTGTCACATTCATCTGACTACTGCCCTCAAGGGAATGGTTAGGTTGAGTCAAGTAATAAAAATATTACAAGTACAACCATCATCCACAAGCTGGTGGACAATAATCAATGAAGTTGGCATAAGAAATTGTATGATGTATTGTGGGCAGATAGGATGACTAGAAAGAGGACCATCATAATATCTCCATTTGAATTGGCTTATGGGATAGACACTAAGTTACCTATTCTTGTATTCAACCAAAGCAAAAGAGCAATGGGATCGATTGGTAGACAAGATTAAAAAACACTAAGCCAAAGTAAAGGAGCTATTTGATAGAAAGGTTGGGTCAAGAAATTTTCTAGTGGACAATTTTGTGCTGCTATGGGATAGGAGAAGTGAACCCAAAGGAAGTTACAAGAAGTTGGATTCACTACAAAAAGGTCCATTTTAGGTTAAGAAAATATGTGGACAAAATTCATTCTATTTGGCTTATTTGGATGGTACGCATTTGTTCTTTACTTACAATGGGCAACATTTGAAGCATTATAATAAGTGAATTGGGTTGTCCCCTTATTTGTACATTTATCTTCTCCTTGTTTGTTTTGTTTTTTCATTTCATTTTGGATTGTGCTTCCTCTATTTTTGTTTGCCTTCTTTGTTTTTAGACTTGGCTTGTTGTTTGACTCTATTTCCCAATGGATAAATCACTAGTCTTTCTAGAGTTTTGGGATATGTTGTGACCTTTTCACACATCACCCCATTCAAAATGGGGACCCCCTAATTTTTGCTCCATTTTGGTCTTTTGGCTTTCTTTTTCGGTTGTTTTGCGGTTGTCTCTCTTTGTTCCTTCTGTCCTTTCGGGGATGCACCTATCTTTGGGCCTAAGTTGAAATTATGACTAAGTCTGTGAAATTAGGATTTTCATTCTTCAAGCTGGTTTGAGGTTAAACTAATTGAGAAAATTGAAATCTCAGGTTGGCTTTGCAATTTGGAGGCTTCAGGCAGGTTCCCATTAAAATTTTACTGAATTCTGACAACTTGCTATTTTTAGTAAGTACTTAATATGGGATCTTTTGCTCAGGATTTTGGAATTTTGACTACTTCACCACGTTTAGAACACTTCAAAGTGTTTGCATGCAAAATTTGAGCAAATTTAGACAACTTTCTATTTTTAGCAGTTCTGGCTTTTGAAGCAATTTTTAGGGTTTGCATGTATATGCTTTTTCAATGCATGTCAGGATAGTCATTCTGGGTTTTTTGAGAGCTTCGCGATGATATAACATGCAAGTCAAAATGATGACTTACTATTTTTAGGAGGTGCTTGCATGTAGACCAATTTTTTGGGTTTTTCTGGGTTTTTTGAGATCTCTTGAGCAATATGACATGCAACCACATCCGACAGTTGGTTGATCAATTTTTCAGGCACTTACTATTTTTAGCAGGTTTACTCCAGCAGTCCCTGATCTTCAGTTTCAGGAGCAAAGCAATTCATAACAGAAACGGAGTTGAACAGAGGTCAGTTGAGGCACATGCAAGTGAAATTAGGGTTTCCTACTTTGGTGCCTAAAATGGGGGGTAAAGCTCGAGAAAATTGAAAATTGATGTATCCCACTGAGATCAACATCTTTCAAGGAGTCCACTAGTAAAGTTTGAGCAAAATCTGCGTACTTACTATTTATAGTAAGTCACTTCTAGAACGGAGCTAAAAATAGAAGGTGCATGCAAAAGGCAAAGTATGAACAGGGCAGTCAACTCACGAGGATCACGTTGGGAAAATTTCAAGTCAAGAGGAGTTGCAAAAGTTCGAGAATCGAGGATTTGCTAAAAATAGAAAGCGAGGGCAAGCTAGTAAAAATTGGCTAAGTATGCTAATACACCTAGGAGGGAGACATGGAAGCTTGAAAAAATTGCCTAAGTCAGGAATGTGAGCACAACCCCTCATATACGCCCTTGAAGAGGTTGAGGAGGTTAAGAAAATATTCTAAGGTGTTGGAAATATGAGCACTCACCCTCATGTGCACCCAAGGCAAGATGAAAGCATGGAGGTGTTGAAACTTTTCTAAGTCATAAAATGAAAGTAGGCACCCTCAAATGCGCCCAAGAGAGGACAAGAAGTTGAGAAATGTTCTAAGGCAATGAAAATGGAACTACACCTCCCTAAATGCGCCCATAATGAAGCTTGGTGTTTGAACTTTTTTCTAAGGCAACAAACTAGAAGCTCACCCCCTCAAATGCGCCCTAAAGGAGATAGAGAAGTTGAAGAAATTTTTAAGGAAGAAAACAAGAGTACACCTCCCTAAGTGCACCCATCTTAGAATTTGAAGGAATGAAAAGGTTCTAAGTTATAAAATGAAAGTAGACCCTCTCAAATGCGCCAAGATAAGTAAGAGGAGGTGTTGAAAATTAGCTAAGGCGTGAAATGAAATGCCAAGGGGCCAAATGCGCCCAAGGTGATAAGAGGTTGAAGGATATTTCTAAGGAAGAAAACGAGAGTACACCTCCCTAAGTGCGCCCATCTTAGAATTTGAAGGAATGAAAAGGTTCTAAGTTATAAAATGAAAGTAGACCCTCTCAAATGCGCCAAGATAAGTAAGAGGAGGTGTTGAAAATTAGCTAAGGCGTGAAATGAAATGCCAAGGGGCCAAATGCGCCCAAGGTGATAAGAGGTTGAAGGATATTTTCTAAGGCTTGGAAACTTCAAGTTGCACCCACTAAATGCGCCCAAGGGATAAAGTGGAGTCCAAGATTTTTCTAAGGCATAGAAATTAGAAGTGAGCCCTCCCTAATGCACCAAAGGTAGGTAAGGAGGAATGGAATAGATAAGAAACTTTTCTAAGGCATAAAACATGATGCAGGAGGGCCAAGTGTGCCCAAGGTAAGGTTAAGATATATGAAAAGTTCCTAAGGCCTTGAAACATGAAGCACACCCCCCTCTAATGCACCCAGAGATGAATGAGTGATATAAGGTTTGAGAAAATTTGCCTATGGCGTGGAAACCCAAAGCAAAGAAAATGCGCCCAAGGCAAGATGAAGAGGACATGTCAAAATTTGTCTAAGGCATTAAGAAACAAGATACAAGGAGCTCAAATGCACCCTAGAAGGGGTAGATACATGAGAATTTTCTAAGGGATGGAAGATGAAAGCATAAGTCCAAATGCGCCCTCAAGGTGGAGAAATTTCTAAGGCACAAACTCCAAACACAAAGTGGTAGATGCACCCTTGAAGAAGACCTTATGAAATGAACACACAAGTCTCTAAATGCGCCCATGATGAAAAGTTATACTAGAGAAAAATGATGAATTTTATTAGATCTAGATATCAATCAGACCTTGGAGATCAGAACATGGAAATTAGGTAAGTGAAGTGAATTTATATTATAAATATTTTGATGCTCTTCTTTTTGTTTGTTCTGCAAGGTGAACACCGGGACCAAAGCATGATGACTTGGGGTGAGGAAGCAAGTACTCTAGGACATTACAACCTTAGAAGGAGAAAAGTTACATGTTTGAAACTCCTCCATGATGTCTCATCTGTGCCCAAACCATGAAGGGAGATGTTGGAAGAAACAGCTAAGTGTTGGAATTTCTCCACAAAGGCCTAATATGCATACTTCGCACAACCCAAGATCCAATGGCAGCAAGGAGGAAAATCATCATCAAACAAGAGGAGGTCGTGTTGTGACCTTTTCACACATCACCCCATTCAAAATGGGTACCCCCTAATTTTTGCTCCATTCTGATCTTTTGGCTTTCGTTTTGCGTCTCTCTCTCTCTCTGATCTTTTTGTCCTTCTGGGGATGTCCTTATCTTAGACCTAACTGGAAATTTTGGCTAAGTCTGATGCGCATTGTGAAATTAGGGTTTTCATTTCTTCAGGCTTGTTTGAGGTCAAATCGAGTTGGCAAATTGAAATCTGAGAATGGCATTACAATCAGGAGGCTTCAAGCAAGATCCCATCAAATTTTCACTGAGTTCTAACAACTTGCTAATTTTAGTAAGTGCTCAATTTGGGGTCTTTTTCCTCAAAGTTTTTGAATTTCAACTGCTTCACCACGTTCAAGATACTTAAAAGTACTTGCATGCAAAATTTGAGTAGATTCAGACAACTTGCTTTTTTTAGTAGTTCTGGCTTCAGAGGTAGTTTTCAGGGTTTGCATGTGCAATTTTTCTCAATGCATGTCAGGATAATCTTTCCGGGTTTCTTGAGAGCTTCACGATGATGTGACATGCAAGTCAAAATGATGACTTGCTATTTTTAGTAGGTGCTCACATGTGGACCAGTTTTCTGGGTTTTTCGAGATCTCTCGGGCAGTATGATATGCAAATACATCTGACAGTCTATTGATCACTTTTCTAGACACTTACTATTTTTAGCAAGTTCACCCCGGAAGCTCTCCAACACTTCAGTTTCACAAAAAAAGTAACATGCAACAAAAATGGGGTCAAATGGAGGTCATTTAGGGCACATGCAAGTTAGATTAGGGTTTCCTACTTTTATGCCTAAATGGGGGGTGAAACTGGAGAAAGTATCAAACTAATGTATCCCATCACGATCAGCATCCTTCAAGCAGTCTACTGGTGAAATTTGAGCACAATTTGAGTACTTAATTTTTTTAGTAAGTCTTTTCAGGGCTAAAAATAGCAAGTCAATGTGAGGGGCAACTGTGAATGGTTCAAACAAGTCATCAAAAGAGCATGGAGCAAATTTCAAGTCAAGAGGAGCTATAGAAGTCAGGAAATCAATAGTTTACTAAAAATAGCAGGTCAGTGTGAGAGGTAGGTGTGAACAGGTCAGTTAACCCATGAGGATCATATGGAGCAAGTTTCAAATCGACAGGAGTAGCAGGGGTCCGAAAATCATGGACTTACTAAAAATAGAAAGCTAAGGGGAACCAGTTACAAAATTGACTAAGTGTTCAGATATGATCAAGTCAGAGCAAGTGGAAGCTACACACTCCAAATGTGCCCATTACAAGCAAGGAGATAGAAAACACATCTAAGGCATGGAAAACAAAATTTGACCCCCCTTGAATGCGCCCTGGATGAGATGATGGCATAAAAAATTAGCTAAGTAGAGAAAAATGAAAGTGGCACCCTCTATAGGCGCCCTTGAAGAAGGTGAGGTTGGAAAGCTTTCTAGGTGTTGGTAATTCTAAGACATTAAAATGAAAGTGTCTAAAGGGGGCAAAATAAACACCACTAGAGAAATACGCCATAGAATGAAAGGTTGATGAGGAGAATTTTTCTAAGGCAAGACAAGGTGGCTAGAGGCATGGGAATTTTCTAATCAAGTTGGACCCATTAAATGTGCCCTTAGCAAAGATGAGTGAGTTCGAGAAAACATGTCTAAGACATGGAAATAAAACTCAAGGTGATGAAGTGCACCCAAGGTGATGAAATATTTTCGAAGGGGTGAGAATTCAACGTTAATGATATTTTCAAAAGGTCAAGTGAAAAATTAAAAGAACCCCTTCAAAGTGCGCCCATGAATTAATGAAGTTGGGAATTATTTTTCTAAGGGAATTTTAATATTTTTCTGAAGGGAATTTTTTTCTAAAGATTGATTGAACTATTTTCTAAGGGAGATTAAATTTTGACGGTGGAATGATTTGGCTTGTGATTTTAATCACATGGCGAGATGTTTTTGAAACAAATTTAAAATTTCCCTATAGTTTTTTATTGAAGATTCTAATGGGTTGGAAATTTTTAATCTCCTCATAATGTTGGATTTAACTGGAGTCAAAATGGAAATTTCAGAATAAATCAAAGTGATTCCCTCGTGAACAATTAAATTAACTGGCACTTAGGAGGGAAAATTTGAATTTTGCATGGGAAGGAATCTTCAATTAAGGAAAACTCTATGACGACTGGCTGACAACTCGCCCATCACTTCGTCAAAATTGGAAAATTTCTAAGTAGTGGGAGTGGAGATTTAATGAAGTTGCTAAAATAGACTCCCGCACAAATTGGTAAGATTCTCTAGCATGATTATTTAAGCAACGAAGTTTCTCACTTCTCACCATCTACACGTGTGAATTTCTGCTGTGTGAGAAGAAATTTCTTGAAGTTGCTGAAGTAAGAAGAAATTTCTTAAGAAGTGAAGAGGTTGTTGAAGTGAGTGAAAATAAAATTCTTAAACAGGTTGCTGAAGTAATATTTTCTAAGTGTTGAAGAGGAATTTTTGAAGTGTTGAGATTTGAAGTGCTGAAGTATCAAGCTGGTGCGATTTTTTTCTAAGTGTCGGAAGTCGCATTGTTGAGAGCCAAGCTCCAGAATTTTATAGTTTGAGGATGGCTGAAGCAAGAAGGGGAGATGCTGCAAGAACAAGCAAGGCTACCAACAAAGCTGCAAATGCCGAAGCAAGCAAGGCTAGTGCATCCTAGCAGGCATTGATAAATAAGTTGGGCAAGCCATTTCTTCCGGAATTAAAGTTCACTTCGAAGCTGGCAGGGTTGAATGATACCAACCTTGGTTCATTTAATCTAGGGGCACTCAAAGGAAGAATGTATGGGCTGGGAGGCCATCCTCCATCAATCACTTTACACTAGATAATGAAGAGTGGAATTAATGCAGTTGTTGGTTTTCCACCAGCAATTCAGTGTCCGGAGTTGATCATGGAGTGCACAAATTCTTACAAGCCGGAACGAAGGACTGTTGTTTTTTGGATGGTAAGTTATTTTTCAACTTCATGCCTGATGCCATCGAAGAGGCATTTGGGATTCCCACTTCTGAGAGGATGGTGTACAAAACAAAAGATAGAGCTGATAGAATGTATGCCTCCACCTTTGAGAGATGTGCTGGTATCATAAATACAGTTTGGATGTAGAAGTCCAGACCTCCTTGCACCAAGCTTCCTAAACAGATTCTTGTAGATGACATGAAGCAGGAATACTGTGATCTCATAATGATGCTTAGTCGGGTGAACGGAAGTCCATAAGCATTCATCTTCGAGCATTGGATGTTTTATTACATCGGGATTATAATGGAAGGGAAAGAGTGTGTTGATTGTGTTCAATAGTATCCTGGTGAACATCCTTCTCCTTACTTCGGCATCATCAACTACATTAGCCCAGAAGTCCTCAATATGAGCCTTGTGTATGTACTCCACACCTTGTATTATTCTGATATTGTTATAAAAAAAATTCTAACTCCAAACCTCAAACTTTTTAAATTCTTGAGTTTGACACTTTCAGCAATGTGGCTTCTGACACTTAGAAAAAATTTGCACCAACTTGATACTTTAGCACTTATAAAATTATCACTTCAGCACTTCAAATTTTAGCACTTAGAAAATTCCTCTTCAGCACTTCGACTCTTAGCACTTCAAAAAAATTCTCACTAGCAATACTTCAGTGATCTCTTAAAGAATTTTCTTTTCACTCACTTCAGCAACCTCTTCACTTCTTAAGAAATTTCTTCTTACTTTAGCAACTTCAAGAAATTTCTTCTCACACAGCAGAAATTCGCATGTGCAAATGATGAGAAGAAGTGAGAAACTTCGTTGCTTAAATAATCATGCTAAAGAATCTTACCAATTTGTCTGGGAGTCTATTTTAGCAACTTTATTAAACCTCCACTCCCACTACTTAGAAATTTTCCAATTCTAGAGAAGTGATGGCCGCGTTTTCTAGGCCAAGCCTCCATTTGTCACACTTAGAAAATTTTCCACTTGCTCTTTCATGATAGGTGCATATGGGGTCTTGAGCTTTTATTTCTTGACTTGGAAACTTTTCCAGGTCTCTAGCCACTTTATCTTTGAGGGCGCATTTAGATGGGTGTGCTATCATCTCCCATGCCTTAGAATAATTTTGACGTCATCACATAAGCTTGGGTGCATTTGACCCCTTACACTTTCGTTTTCTTTTACTAAAATCTTTTTTCATCTCCACTTTAGTTTGGGTGCATTTGGAGGAGTGAACTTTCAATTTACCACACTTAGAAAGTTTCTCCAACTTATAATCCTTCTTGGGTGCATTTGCTAGGTGGAGCTTCAAGTTTCAACGCCTTAGCAAATTTTTCCAGCCTCCATCACAAGGTGGGTGCATATGAGGGTGCCTACTTTCATTTTTGTTGCCTTAGCACTTTTCCTAACACTTCCACCACCTTGGGTGCATAACCTAGTGAGCTTTCATGTGAGGGCGCATTTTACCCCTCTAGCTTCCATTTTCATCATACTTAGAAAATTTTTCAGGCATCATCTCTCTTGGGTGCATATGACCCTTCATGCTTTTGTTCTTGTGCCTTAGGAAAATTTTGAGTTGCCCCCTTCATGCTCATGGGCGCATTTTTCCCCTTAAGCTTTTATTTTGCCATACTTAGATATTTTCTAGGCCTCCATGCCTTTGAGGGTGCATTCTAGGGGTGTTGCTTTTGTTTTCAAGGACTTAGAATATTTTCATCAACTCCTCTTCTTCTTGAGGGTGCATTTGAGGTGGGGTCAGGAAATTTTCAATGCCTTAGAAAGTTTTCAGGCTTCCATGATGCGTAGGGCGCATATAATAGGTGATGCTTTCATTCTTGATAACTTGATCACATTTGAACACTTAGACAATTTTGTAGGTGGTTCACCCTAGCTTTCTATTTTTATTAAGTCCATGATTTTTAGACCCCTGCTACTCTTGTCGACTTGAAACTTGCTCCACATGATCCTCGTGGGTTAACTAACCTACTCACACCTACCTCTCATGCTGACCTACTATTTTTAGTAAACTCTTGATTTGTTGACTTTTGCAACTCCTCTTGACTTGAAATTTGCTCCATCCTCTTTTGATGACTTGTTTGACCTGTTCACACTTGCCCCTCGTGTTGACCTGCTATTTTTAGCCCTAAAATGACTTACTAAAAATAGTAAGTACTCGGATTGTGCTCAAATTTCACCAGTAGACTGCTTGAAGGATACCGATCATGATGGGATACATCAGTTTGATATTTTCTCGAGTTTACCCCCCATTTTAGGCATAAAAGTAGGAAACCCTAATTTGACTTGCATGTGTCTCAAATGACCTCTATTTGATCTCATTTATGTTGCATGTTGGTTTGTTCGTGAAACTGAAGTGTTGGGGAGCTGCTAGAGTGAACCTACTAAAAATAGTAAGTGCTTGAAAAGTGATCAATCCACTGTCAGATGTACTTGCATGTCATACTGCCCGAGAGATCTCAAAAAACCTAGAAAATTGGTCCACATGTGAGCACCTGCTAAAAATAGCAAGTCATCATTTTGAATTGCATGTCACATCATCGTGGAAGCTCTCGAGAAACCCAGAAGGAATATCTTGACATGCATTGGGAAATCACACATACAAACATTGAAAACAGTCTTTGAAGCTAGAACTGCCAAAAATAACAAGTTGTCCAAATCTGTTCAAATTTTGTGAGCAAGTACCTTGAAGTGCCCTGAATGTGGTGGAGTAGTCGAAATTCCAAAATTATGAGGAAATGACCCCAATTTAAGTACTTACTAAAAATAGTAATTTGTCAGATTTTAGTGAAAAATTGATGGGAGTCTGCTTGGAGCCTCCTGATTGTAGTGCCAAGCTCAGATTTCAATTAACCAACTTAATTTGACCTCAAACTAGCCTGAAGAGTCAAAACCCTAATTTCATAGACTTAGTCAAAATTTCAACCAAGTCAAACGAAAGGACAAAAAGATCAAAGAGAGAGAGAGACGCAAAACCAAAGCCAAAAGACCATAATGGAGCAACAATTAGGGGGTACCCATTTTGAATGGGGTGATGTGTGAAAAGGTCACAACACTACCCTTGAAGTTAATTAGAGAATGTGAAGTCATTCCAATTACGGATTAGGTGGATGAAGATTTCAATGCAATACAGCCTGACTATGAGTCAGTAAGGAACACACCGGTCCCACCACTAGGTTGGTTTGAGCCGGAAATCACAGACTTGGACACGTTATGCATTCTGGTGTTGACATTCATGAGGATTTGGGTTGAGAGGCATGTGAGTCGGCTCAAAAGTAAGTTGATTTCTCTCACTTATAATCTCATGGGCGATTAGAGGCTGTCGTCAACAAAGAAAATGTTGGCATTTAAATTAGCACCTTTGGAGTGCTTATTGGAAATAGACAACTATTGCAAGTGTGTTAGTACATGCTCTTTGGATTATAGAGAGGAAGATCTCTCTTTGCTGACTTTCTAATGTTAAAAAGGGCGTACTAAGGTTCCTATCTTTTTTACTCAGGGACAGGACACAAGGGTGTATAAACACAATGCGTCGTAGCTAAGCTTTCCTCTGGTTTCCGCAAATCTTAACTACGACTAACTAAGCTTCTAAACTATCCTACCTCCTCAAGATAAACAGAGCATGAGGGCGTAGGAGCGAAATGGATGGGTTGGATCACTTGAATCTTCCGTCTCAATGGAATATGGTCGAGGCTCTAAACTCTCGGATATATACCAAGATAAGACTCGATACAAGTAAACACTCTCTTATGGTAAATTAGATCTGAGACTTGCCAAGGAGGAGGAACCCCTGTCCGAGGTGTAGGCTTGGAAACAACTCACTGAAAACAACAAGGAATGATGGCCTGTCTAACAAGATTCCCAAGGAGGTGACGACACCTGTCTAAAGTGTAGGTTGCAAGACAAATCATTAAACAACATCATACGATCATGATCGATAACAAAATATCCAAGGAGGTGACGACACCTATCCAAGGAGAAGATTGAAACAATGCACTATTTGAAAACGAGACATTGAATAGACTCAAGTATTTAGATCAAGCAAGCATGCACCCTCTGATTTATTTCTTCAAGCTTTCTCCAAAGAATTACAAAAGTCGAGACAACAAAGGCACGAAATCATGCACAATTACGATCAACCAACGAACTCTCATCCAAGAGTGAACAGATATAAACAAGCTAAGTCTAGCAGCAATGGCCAACAATTTTGCTTAGCAAATAAAGGTTAAACAAATAATGAGCCCAAGGCTCTTATTTATAGAAACTCAATGGAGTAGGCAACCCTAAAATCTCCTTGACTTAACAAACATTTCTTGCCAATCAGCAAGATTTATTCCTATGTCTAAAAGTAGGTGAGCAAGTAGTTAACTGGAAAACTACTTCAGGTAATTGAAACTAAACAAAAGTCAAACTGGGAGTCTACCTCAGTTAACTGACACCTAACTAAAAGTGAACTTACAATTACAAATGTGTCTCCAAATAGATATCCACCTTTAAAGTAGATCTGAGATCCACAAATCGAGGGAGTCAATTAGACATTCTAGATCAGTGGGATCTGACATGCATGATGTGTGGAGATCTGGAGTCAACTTGGAAAGGGGCATCAAGTTGACTTCAGTCGTATTTATTGCTATTTGGAGGGTAGGACATCCTTCCTTGGTGCTTTACACCTCTTCACCACTGGTCAACAATGTCTCTATCCAGTCGTTGATCTCTTCGGCTACCAGGCAATTAATGCTCTTCAAGATGACTATGTGGCGTCTAAGCATTTCTTCACCTGTCAAAAGCTACTGTTGATAGTTTATGCATTGGGCAACTACTTCATCTAACTGGATAGACATGGCTGCAATTTTGGCTAATTTGTAGCCATTGGGGTCTTCAAGCAAAGAAGCACGGATGAGGTCTTGGAACCGTGTTTGTACCGTTTCAAGCTCAACATATTCCCCTCCTTCCTGCTGATATTCTAACTCGGGGAAGGATATTACCAACGTTCTTGTGAAGTTGATAATATTAGCGACAAAGCGTCTATAGTCAATCAACTCCATTGAATTGGCATCATAGGCTCTCACCTTGTATGCCAATTGTTCTTTCCAATCAAAAAGATGGCATTTGTTCTTAGTGGTTGTAACTGATTGGTATGCATGTTGTAGATCAGCAACTGTCGCTTCCTCTCTCGACCTCTCTTAAGCTGCCTTCAAATCTGACTGTTGGATTTCTGATCGAAGACCATGTGCTCTATCTCTCAACTGATATGCTTCTGCTAATACACACCGTCCTGTGATGACAAACTCATCCACTTGACGTCTCAAGTGTTTGTCGTATGTGATCAACTGATGATAGTTTCTTTCAGCTAGGAGATCCAATAGTCCTTGAGGCAAGGCCAAGGAGTTGGGAGTGTCATGTATCAAACTAGAAATATACAATCTTAGCTAATGGTTTTCAGCCTTCAACACTGCTTTGTCTTGTCCATCCTTGGTCATTCTTTCCTTGACACTTGCTGAGGCGATTCCGAGAAGGTCTGCCTCCACCTGTCGAGTGGTATTTCCAAGGTTCACCTTTGAAAGCGTGAAATCCTCAACCCTCACATTATGTATGTCTTTATCTTCAGGTGGGGCAGCAATCTTTATGACAACCTCGTTCTCTGCATTCCTCTCTACATGTGTTTGCTTCTTCAACTTCTTTGCCGGCATGTCTTGTGGGACGTGGTGGAATTCAGAGAAGTCAAGCTGATAAGAAGGTCTCTCCCTTTTCCTTCCAAATGAGCTTTCTAGCCAGATAGAATCTCGACTAGCATCGCTTGGAGGAGGAACATAGGCCCCCTGAATGCTGGAAGAACGAGATTGTGTCGTGGCAATGTCTCGTGGTGGCGAGTCCAAATCAATGGGACTTTGCGACCTCTGTGATGGTGGTGAAGCCGGTGGCTCTATTTCTATTACAGATACTGCTTCTGCTGCAACTTCTTCTACAATGGATTCCATCTCTGCAGCGATTATTTCAATCATTGGCTCTAGTGTAGCTGCAACGTTCTCAAATGTTTTTGGTAAATTGGTGGTTGTCTCCACCTGTACCTTTTGTTGGCTTGTGCTAGCAATTCCTCTTCTTCCCCATGTGCTCCCTGACATCTGCATTCCTTCTAGAAGAATGCTCATCTTCTTCTGTCTGGGTTTCTTCATAGATGAGGAAGGTAGTGTAAACTGAACCGTTGGCGGCTCTGATCGGGGAAGTACTACCTTCCTTGTCCTTTTATTGTCAAGGTAGAGCTGACTGTGTTGAACTACTCTACCAGTTCTTTCCTCGATAGACGTACTCTCTTTCGCTTACCAGTCTACTTTGTCGAGTGGTTGTGCATCTACTTGACCTGTGAAGAAGGAAGAAAGAATGACCTCTTCTTCGTCATCAGATAAGCCCTCGATGTCCTTTGACATGAATTCTGCAATCTGCAAGAACTTGAATCTGCTGTAGTTACTTCTCACTTCGAACTCATCCTCGCAGTTGACCCAAAAATCCTCCATGAAAGGTTCATGTGATGATCTTTGTTTGAGATGTACTGCAAAGATTCTTCTGGGATCATATGATGACCTCTTGTCAATGGGGTACTTGAGATTAAATCTCACTATTTCCTAGCTTATCAACCTAGCATCAGCTACAGTCCTGCATCTATAGAATCCCATGTGAAAAGAAAAGTTTGCAGCAGATTTCTTTATGCAAAGGTAAGAGTGAACCTCGGCCAACTGCCTCAGGAATTCCATGAACACTACCCTATTTGAGGGGTAGTGTGGCATCATGGCGGGGTGTCCATTGTAGCCATACACGCGTATGTAGGTGAAAGTGGGGAATTGGATGAACCAATCCGCCCAGTCTACCATTGTTGCCTTAGTTGTTGGTGAAATATGAACGTGCATCTCATGGTCTAGCTCGCGCACAGTGTGCATAGTGAAAAGGTCATTTATCTTTTTAAAGTGCTTTTCCGCTAGAGTGAACTCAAGGCAAGGAAAGTATTCTTGGACCTTTTGCATACCCAGGGTTCCCACAGTGTTTATTGTTCTAAAATCGCCTTGGAAGGCTATCAGGTAGACCAGGTAGGAACACGTGGAAACAGTGCTCTTCTAGAAACCTAGTAAATTGTTGGTTGAGTGTGTCACTGATCAGAGAGGCCCAGTCTTAATGTTCTTTCCTGCTGATTATTTTGCCAATAATATAGAACATCCACGGTTGGAAGGATTTTCCCTCCTCTTGTCCAGTGACTCTGCTGAGTAGAGTGATTAACACTCCGTACTCATCTTTGAATTCTCCTCTCCCAACCAATTTGGGCAAGCTAGTTCTCTTTGTTTTCAACCAATGTTCAGCCATTATAAGCGAACACTTATCCCTTGAAGCCTCAAGTGCCTTTTCGCATTCTGTCACAGATACGACCTTCCTGGTAGGGCATGGTGGAATTGCAAAACATGTCTCTATGTCCTTTGGCTTTAAGCTGCAAATCACTCTTCCGTCCACTGACAGGATTTCTCTTGTAGTAGGGTTGTAATGCTTTGTGCGAGCAATTACAAACTCAATGCTCTTTAAGGTGATCGAAATGGATGCAGCTTGGAATAATCCGGATTCTTCAATGTTCTGCAATGCAATTTGGTTCATGCCCTCCAAGTCCTCAAAACTGACCTCTCGATTTTTCTGCCATAAGTCTGTGTCAGTTATTTTCAGATAATCATGGTACAAGACCGTCTTGGTCTTGTATTGTACCTGAGAGTACTGCATTCTGAAAACCTTGAAGATTGACTGTGCACATGATGCTGCTCGGATGACTTTTTTTGGAACTGCTAAAAATAGCCTCGTCAGGGGTAATTTTTACAAAAAAATTTCAAGACATGGGTTTTGTTGAGAATGATTTTCTAAACAAACCCAGATCGTCAGAAATTCAAAAAAATGAGTTTTTCTATGGCATGCAAGAGCCCTTCGGTGGCAGAGGCAGTGAGGCACCAGAAAGTGATTTTTCTTAGAAAATCCAACACATGGGTTTTGTTCGTGCTTCAGAGCTAAACAAACCCAGTTTGTCTGTTTTTCAAAATTATGACTTTTTTTCAGAAACCCTAAAAAATAGGGGCAGCAAGGCTACTTTTTCTAAAAAAATCCAACATGTGGGTTTTGTGGAAAAAGTTGTGTTGATCATACCCAGTTGGCCAAATCTGAGGTAATCTGTCGTTTCCTATGACATGCAAAGAAATATAGACAGAAATAGAGGAAGTAGACAAAAGATGGATTGGAAGTTATAAACTGTCACTTTGCAATAATCTGCCTCTGGAAACAATCCTCGAGAAAGAATACTTTTACTACCACTGATCTTCAAAAAATATTGAAGATCCATCCAAAACCTCTACCAGATCTAGAAAACGTGTTCTTGGGAGCTATTGTTGTTTTATCCTTCGACCTGCAAAAGAATAATGAAGAATGGGACGCCTAGCAAGAATATATGGTGATTAGGGTTGAGATTCACCAAGTATGGAAAACAACTCATGATTTAGGTCTGATTTGGAGTTCCAAAAGGTGATTTCCACTGATTGTGGAGTGTTTGGCCTCTTTTTGGCTCCAAATTTGCTAACTCAAGTCAACATCTTTGCTTTGACTTCTTTTTAGGCGTCCATCCTTGAAGTTGATCTTTTTTGTCCATTTTGCAAGCTGAAGTGCCTCCATTTGATCTTTGATTCAGGTTCAGTTGATCTTTGGCAGTGGCTGACAGTTCTGTTGTTGAGGTGGGATCAACTTGACGAGATATGCCTAGGAGGGATTAACTCAGAAAATTGAGTTTAGGCCTCCAGAAAGAAGGGCGCCTTTCCTTGAGAGGGGCACTTTTGACAATGCCTTAGTCAATTTTCATTGACTGTTCTTCGTTTTGACCTTTTCAGACCCTCTTTGCTTTGATCTGACATTCCCATTGTTAGATGAATTAGATGACTCTACTTGACGATGCATCGGGTAGCCAGCTTGGTCTTGTTCAGGATGACTGACTTCTCAATTGAAGCTGGCAGGTTTAGGTCCTTCAAACTAAGGGGCGCCCCTGCTAGCTTTTTCTTGGATTTATCTTGGCTGTGGACTGCCAGTCTTTGACCTCCTTCATCAGATGTTTGATTTGTCAGAAGTTCTTCCTGATAGTCTAACTGACGAGACCGGTCATAGTTGAAAAGGTCATCCTGGGAGGAAGTGAAGATTCTGACTGAATCTGGATGCCCTCGAGAAAGGGCGCCTTTCTTCAAGAGGGGCGCTTTTAGCCATGCCTTAGCCATTTTCAGTCTTGTCTTTCCAGTTCTTCAATTTTGGCTTTTTTTGCTTGATCTTAACTTGTGATCGTTTGGCGTGTCTTGTGGACCTATTGTCGGATTGATCACATAGTTAGGAGGAAGCTGGAAAGATAACATGTATAGAGTTATAGTAGATGGATTCATCCGATGCCTATAACTAAGGAGCGCCCCTAGCTAGCAGAGGCGCTTTTACCATGAAGCTCTTTGATTTGGCATCTTTGTTGTTGATGGATCCTCCATATTTTGCTGACGGATGGTCAATGAGCCCTGAATTAGATGATTTTGTTGATTGTTTCATTGTCCAGCCAGCACGAAAGTGAAGACAATGACTATTTTGAAGATGTCAAATGACCACATTTGCCCTCTGAGATCCAAGGGAGCCTTTCTTCAAGAGGGGCACCCTTTTCACCTTCAGACTACGTTTTGCCTTGGCAGCAAAACGTGCACCTTCCAAAGTTAGCCAAATTTTGGCCTTTTTCATTTTGAGAAACTCCCTCGCTATTACAACATCTTTTTTCCCTTTTCCACCATGGCTTCTTCATTGGAGCTTTTGAGGTTTAGCTTTCAGCACCTGGTACTGGCCAATCTGCCATTAATGGCTATGGAGCTCCTAACTTTGTTCTTGAAAAACAGGAATAGACCCACTAGAGTAAAACATGTCTTTTGATAATTCTGACTTGCTCAATGTGATCGTGAAGGCAATTAAACCTATCAGAATTATTTTCAATCATTTCCGGGAAGGTCCTATTTTTAAGGGTTTCCTTAAAAATAGGGGCGTAAAACCCTAATTTTCATATTTTTCAGAATTTAACCATAGGTTCCTTGACAGAAACCCAGAAAGACTTCATGTTTGCTTTGACCTAAAACATACTTTGGATGGCATTTTTACATTGTTTACCTCAATTTATGCAGAATGCCAAAAAATTCATTTTGGGTGTAACATTAGGCTTCGTTTAGTGACCATGTCAGATACCTACGACATAGGAGGACTAAGAATCTCAAGTTTCGTAGACCAGTACTTTATTAGCTAGGTAACGGAGTCAGGACTCATTTCCTATTTCACATAAGAACTTGAAGTTCACCTTCATTATTGGGGGCTCACCTATTTATTCACCTAAAACAAGACTTCTTAAGAAATCACCTAAAACACGACAATACTTTACGAAACGGGGAAAAACATAACAACATAACAATAAAGAAAAAAATATATCTACAATATACTCACCCCATCCCCGAAGTGATGAAATATTTCAAGTACTGCCCATTGTAGAGCAGTGGGAAGAGCATTTCGTTTGAATGTGAGAGAATGTAAGAATTCTCTCCTGCAACATCATGTATCAAGAACGGGCCCAACCAAAGGGAGATGAATTTTCCGTGCATTCCTTTTGGTTCGTGTCTCTTGTCCCACAACTGGACTCTATCTCCCATCTCGAAGTATCGTTGCTGAGCCTTTGTCAAAGATCTTCTTCACTCTTTCTTGGTGCTGAGTGATTTTATCAACAACCTCCACCCTCTCCTCTTACAATTGTGTCAGACACAAAAATGCACTTTTGGATTGGATCCTTGAACTTTTCATCTTCTATTGCAGATGCCAGCTACAAAGCTAACAACTCCAAAGTGATGGGTAGCATAGCTTGTGTGTCGTATATGATAAGAAAGGGGGAAGTGCCGATAGCTCTCTTGGGTGTGATCCTATCAGCCCAAAGAGCGTTGTATAACTTAATGTGCCAATACCGTTGATTGGTTTCAACCATCTTGCGCACGATCGTGACTATGTTCTTATTGGATGACTCGACCTATCCGTTGCCTTGTGGATAGTAATCTGAAGAATGGGACAGTGTGATGTTGTAGTCGAAACAGAATTCTACTAACTCCTCTGATGAGAAGTTCAAAGCATTGTCGGTCACGATCTGCCTTGGTACTCCGAAGCGTGTGATGATGTTTTCTTTGAGGAATGTGCACACAACTTCAGAAGTAGCGTTCTTCGTAGGAACTACTTCAACCCATTTGGTAAAATAATCCATTTCCGTAAGGACATAGACATGTCCCTTATTGTTATGTGGGTTTATTGGACCTACAAAGTTGATACCCCATTGTTGGAATGGAGCATCTATTATTACTGGCCTCAGTGGAATGGCTGCTAGCTTGAGTTTGCCAACGAAATGTTGGCATTGTTGACATTGTCGCACCCATTCATATGCATCGCGGAATAGAGTTGGCCAAAAGAATTGTGCCCACAAAATTTTGAATGTTGTGACACTTGATGAAAAGTGGCCACCGCACGCCTCATTGTGAAATGTTTCCAACAACCGTCGTTGTTGGTCTCTACAGACACAAAGCAAGAACGTTCCATCAAGTCCACACTTGTATAGAACATTGCCTCGCAACACATAGTTTTGTGCTTTCAACCTCAGGGTTCTTTTCTACTGTTTGTCCAAGTGGTTTGGACATTCTCCATAGGTTGCATAGTACCATAGTTTTGAATACCACTCCTCCGCAGAATCAACCAGTAAGACCATTGGAAGGTCTTCTTCAGTTTCTATTCCTATTTGACCATCAGCTGCTTGATGCTTTAGATCACCATCTTCCACCATGAGCTGACATAGACCTCTCCCACCAACGAGTTTGATCGACTTGATATCTAAGTCATATTCCTGGACCTTGGCAATCCAGTTGCCTCTTTTAGTCCCTATCTCCTACTGAGTTAGGATACTCTTGATTGCAGGTTCAGTGACATAGAATGTTGTGTGAGCATTTAAGATGTAGAATCCAAAAATTTTCACAGCTCTCATGACATCATAGGCGTTCTTTTCAATCTAGGAGTAGCGGGATTCGCTGTCTTTGAAACTACTGCTCATGAAAGCAATTGGCAATTCCGACTCCTCATTCAGCTTTTGGGTTAGTATGACAAAGAGAGAGACGCATAATAGTAAAGAATGAATTCCTTACTGAAATTGGGCCTCGATGAATTTTTCCAGCACCCATACATGCAGCATGGTGAAATAAATTGTTGTTGGGAATTAGTGTTCACATAGGTGTCATTGTTTATTAGGTTTGATAAAGTTTGTTTAGTAGCCTATTATTTTAGTGGTACAAATGTTGAGTTGTTTTAACAACTCAACATAATAAGGGAAGTTGTTTGAGGAGTTACCACCTAAAAAATAGGATATGAGAATCCTATATATGTGGATGTAATTCGTATAATGGATATGAAAAATGAAGCAAGTATTATTTTGAATTGAATTATTTGTAGCTTCATTTTATCATTTTTATCTTTGCTCAAATTTATTAACATGGTATCAGAGCAGCGTTATACCTAAGCTCCTGTCTCTGCATGTTTGGAGTGTTGCATTCTTTGGGTAATAGATCTTGCACTATTATCTTCTCGTTATCTCGCAAAAGTTTCTCATCTTTTGGAGGTGGATAGAGGCACGTGCTTGAGAACTACCTGTTGTTGGTTGGCGGCTTGCTCCCATAATTTTCTTGACTATCTACAAATTGTATTTGGATAGTAGGCCTGAACTAGTGCGATTGGGGGTGTTTTGATCTTATTCAGCTCATTTCCATTTAAAAGGCCGATTTGTTATCTATATGGGTCATGGGCATCATCTGAAATGGCAGTAAATCATTCATGAGAGCTAAATCGACAATTTACTCCAGTCCACCATCTCAAAATCATGAGTAATAGCAAGAGAGGAAATGACCTTTATTCATAGTGAAAGCCTGTGATTGGGGGTGTTTTGATCTTATTCAGTTCATTTCCATTTAAAAGGCCGATCTGTTATCTATATGGGTCATGGGCATCATCTGAAATGGCAGTAAATAATTCATGAGAGCTAAATCGACAATTTACTCCAGTCCACCATCTCAAAATCATGAGTAATAGCAAGAGAGGAAATGACCTTTCTTCATAGTGAAAGCCTAGATGGATGCTCACACAGTTTTCTAAAGTTCTCGATATGCGCAGGCCAAGAGGACATGTGTAGAGGTCGTGAAGTCTAAATTTGCAGATGTTAATTGATTTTGTTTGAATTCTTATAAAGGTTGCACAACATATCCAGTCTATACTATGTGCAATTTGGGCACTCCTTGAGACTGCATTTCTTTATATAATTGAGCCAAACAATCCATGTTTTGATTTGTGCTTCCATACTTCGCAAGTGGATAAGTTAGATTAGGAGATTAGGGAAGAATTTGCATGCTTTCAAAAACATGTGCATGCATAGAATAAGGCCGTGCTGAGATCTTTTATTAATCTGGAAGAGATGTGATATGATGTGGAGCCAAAAGAAGATGTTAGTTAGCTCTAGATATTTGGTTGTCCCTTTGTTTTATTCTTATTCGGCATCAACAACAACGTATAGAATAAAACCAATGAGGCTTTGTAATTGTACGCTGATCGTTGAAGCTATGTCAATGGAGGGGCTTTGATAAGCAGTCAGGGTCTATTCGGGAAGAGTCCACATGGTTGAGTTGAGTCATTTAAACTAGTAATTTAGTTTAGTTTAGTTTTTAAGTCTACATCTATAGATTAAGTGTCTAATGATAGATTTTAGATAGAAGTTAAATTCTTATTATTTATTGTTTAGCTATGTCAGTTTAGTGTCTCAAAATGTTTTATAGCTTTCATGGAGATATGTTTTTGTCATAGTTTAAAATTCAAGTTGTATTATTTTGTTTAGAATAGGGCCTATTTTCACAAGTCATTAATTGTCATATCAAAATGTAAAAGTGTCAAAAAATTATAAAAATAAAAATAAAAATTTCCTCAACTGTAATAGGGCTCACTATCACTTGTACGTGACGTCCATTCTATGGGGGACATTCTAAAATTGAGTTTCAAAGCCAAATTTACTAAGTAGCAAATCCATTGGAGGTAGGAAGCAACGGAGGTTGGAGGATACTTAGTGAACTCTCGTCAATCACTAGCAATGGGGTCACAAAATTGCATTAGTGAAAAAATTATTTGAACCAAAATGACTAAAGCCAAGATCGGTTTCCAGGTGGCAGAGACAACCATCTCATATCATTTGTGATCAGAGTGGCAATGATCTATAATGGTGGCTGCATACGCGACAATGAGGGCTTAGTGTTCAAGCTTTTATGTTGTGGTTGGATGTGTTTGTCCCCAGTCACATAAGTTGGTGATTATGATTGGATGTGTGTGTCCCCAATCGTAATTGTTGTGAGCAGATGTGTGTGTCCCTGCTCATGACTTTGATGATGGATGGATGTGTGTGTCACTATCCAAACTTGATGTAATACCATGGATAGATGTGTTAGTCCCTATCCTTGGTTCCATCGATAGATGTGTTTGTCCCTATCCTTAGATGGAAGTACTAAGTGTAGTGAAGCAAGTTCCACTATTGCTTGACATGAGTAGATGTGTATGTCCTGTTGACGGATGTTTTATGACCGCACCAACACAGAATAAAATTTCCCAACGAATACTCTATCCTCTCTTGAACAAAGTATTTTGCATGCTAAGATTCCCAAAAAGATCATGCATTCAACTCCAAGGTTCCTTATGCAACAGATAGTCCCACTTGGCTTGATGTGATTTGCTGGTTTATTCCAAGGGAACTTACACAATTGTTCGATCGAAAGAGAAGAACTTTGCAGGACACAAATGATTTGCCGATGATGCTCAGGTTTCCTAAACTAACAAGAAAATACGAAAAGTAAAAGGATCGGCATAGGGGTTTTACTGTCTACTCCTAAATGTGGGATACAAAGATCAATTCTTGCAAGCTCAAACCGAGTTTTGTTTTGCCTCTCTTCGGACAGCCTCTACAGAGCCGGTGCAATCTTCAAAGGATAATGAAAGATGTTCAAACTACAACCCGACATACAAATACCATCACAACAATGCATACTAACACATGAATCATAATTGAAGTTAAGTGCAAAAGTACTGCAGCTGACCACACAAGGCGAACTCACCGTCAATGAGCCCGCTAGTGGTATGGATAAATAAGGCTTGCTTAAATCAAACAACGTATTCTACAACTATCAATTACTTGCATGAAATAAAATCTATTTTACTCTAAACTACTCTAAGATTCTAAGTGAATTGGAAAGACGAAAAAGCCTTGCTAGTTGCTCACAACAAAAGATAGAATCACCAATCAATGAGAACTCTTTATATTATGAGAGTGTTCACAACAACTTCTTACAAAGCCTTCAAAGGGAAAACTTTATTTCCTCCTCAATCTAAGCTATGCTAACTTCTAAGCTATTCTCTATATGCCCTCTCTATTCTCTAACTTAATTCTAACTCTGATCTAATCTAATTCTGATTTTTAATGAATTACAAATGAGGGGGGATGCCCCTTTTATATCTAGCTCAATCTAGTGGATGACTCAAATTGAACTACAATGGAGGGCTCAGATTGAGCCACATATGCCCTAATCATGGTTTTGCCCTAAAAACCACCACAGAGAGGAGTGGGGTAATAAATAAACCTAGAAGATTCTCCATTACTCTGCAGAAACCACCATGAGCAATTAATGCCCACTATCATCAGAAGATTCTCGTCCAAAAAGACTTTCTCTGTTCTGCCTGCCAATTCTGTTGCACTAGGAGGAGGGTAAAAGAGTCTCTAAGATTGTCTCCACAGATAATAAAAATTGATAGGATCCAGAGTTTGACTGCTCAGTTGTTCATGTTCAACCCTCCTATTGTTTTAATTCCTGGACGCATTTCTTCCTTGTAACTTTCATATTTCTCCAACCCACTGCCTTGGGCGCATTTACCCTCTTTTGCATCACGTTCTTAATGTCTTAGACAAATTTCCCCTATCATTTCCCTTTGCCTTGGGAACTTTTTCATCTAACTTCTTCATCTCTACCTTGATGCGTGCCTTCCTGAGTTGGGTGCATATTAGGTGTTCGTGGAGAAATCTCAACACTTAGTCGTTTCTTCCAACATCTTCTTCCTGCAAATGAGACATCATGGAGGAGTTTCGAACATGTAGCTTTTTCCTCTTCCAAAGTTGTAATGTTATCCCGGAGTACTTGTTCCATCACCTTAAGTCATCATTCTCTGGTTTGGCATTCATCTTGCAAAACAAATAAAGAGAAGAGCATCAAAATGCTTTATAATATAAATTCACCTCACTTACCTAATTTTCATGTTCTGATTTATTGATCTCCGAATGTGGTAAAATTCATCATTTTTCTCTAGCAAACTTTGCTTTCTTCAAGGGCGCATCCACCACCTTGTGTTTGGAGTTAGTGCCTTAGAAATTTCTCCACCTTGAGAGTGCATTGAACGCTTGATGCTTGGGTTTCATTTCATCCTCAAATTCTTCATGCCTTCGACAAAATTCACCTCATCTTGAGCTTAGGTGCATTTGACCCCTTTTGCCTTCATTTTCTATGCCTTAGAAAATCCAACCACCTTGTCTTACCTTAGGCGCATATGGGTGTGTTGAGTTTTATTTTCACCACTTAGAATTTCTTCAAGCCATGCATCTTCATACCTTGGGCGTGTATGACCCTTTGTGCTTTTTCTTTTGTGACTTAGAACATTTTCAAACCTCATTTCCACCATGGGCGCATTTCACCTGTCAAGCATCCATTTTCAACCCTTAGACTATTTCTAGGCCACTTTATCCTTCCTAGGGCGCATTTCAAGGGATGGAGTTCATGACTTAAGCAAACTTCATCCAACTTCTTCAAGGGCACATTTGGAAGTGTCCACTTCTGTTTTGAAACACTTGGAAAGTTTTCTAGCTTCTCATCACAACTGGGCGCATTTACCACCTTGCACTTTCATCTTCAACACTTAGAAATTTTTTCAAGTCATCTCCTCTGCTAGGGCGCATTTGAGGGGTGCTACTTCCATTTTTTGACTTGGGAACCCTTCTCAAACCTTTTTCTCATGATGGGGGCATTTAGAGGGTGGAGGAGGAACTTTCCAACACTTAGAAGATTTTTTCCATCACCATGCTTGCTTGTTCACATTTCACCCTATGTGATTCCATCTTCATGACTTGGAATTTCCACGACTTCACATTGCCTTGCTTGGGCGCATTTCAGGGGGGCTACCTCCAGTTTCATGCCTTACGCATTTTCTTGCTTCCTCCATGACTTGCAAGTTAGGCGCATTTGGAGGGTGGAGGAGGAAAATTTTCAATACTTAGAATATTTCATTCCAAGCCTCTTCCATGACTTGGGCACATTTCACCCTATGTACTTTCATCTAACATGCCTTAGGCATTTTTCTTCACCTCATTTCTCATGGGCGCATATGAAGGGTCAAGCTTCCATTTTATGACTTAGAAATATTTTTATTCCACCTTGATGCCTAGGGCACATTTAGAGGTGTGAGCTTCATTTTCTCATGCCTTAGTAGAATTTCTCAACTCTCATCCCCTTCATGGGCGCATTTGGGGCTTCTTCCATTTTTCTTACTTAGATGTTTTTCTTATCACCCTGCTTGTGATGGGCGCATTTGAGGTGGGGTTAGGAAATTTTCTTGTGACTTAGTAACTTTTCTCCAACCTCCTCCATCAAGGGTGCATATGAGGGGTCCTCAAGAAATTTCAATGCCTTAGAAAGTTTTCAGACTTCCATGATGCTTAGGGCGCATATAACAAGTGATGCTTCCATTTTTGATGATTTGATCATGTCTGAACACTTAGTCAATTGTAGCTGGCTCGCCCTAGCTTTCTATTTTTAGTAAGCTTTTGATTTCTTGACCTTGGCAGCTCTGTTTGACTTGAAATTTTCACCACGCGGTCCTCATTGCTTGGTGAACCTGTTCACACCTGCCTCTTGTGTTGGTCTGCTATTTATAGCCCCATTCTAGAGGTGACTTACTATAAATAGTAAGTGTTTGGATTGCGCTCAAATTTTACCGGTAGACTGCTTGAAGGATGTTGATCGTAGTGGGGTACCTTCGTTTTCAGAGATTCAAGCTTTTTACCCCTCATTTTGACTCCCGAAGCTAGAAACCCTAATCTGACTTGCATGTGGCTCTAATGACCTCCGTTTGACCCCATTTTTGCTGCATGCTACTCTGTTTGTAATACTGAAGTGTCGGGTGGCTGTCAGAGTGATCCTACTAAAAATAGTAAGTGTCTAAAAAAGTGACCAATCAGTTGTCGGATGAGTTTGCATGTCACATTGCCTAAGAGATCGCAAAAAACCCATAAAAACCCGGTAAACTGGTCTACATGTGCATACTGGCTAAAAATAGTAAGCTCTTGAAAATTGATCAACTCTGCTTGCATGTCACATCGTTGCGAAGCTCTTGAAAAACCCATAAAGAATATCCAGACATGCATCGAAAAACCCTGCATGCAAACCCTGAAAAGTGCCCCTGAAGCCAGAACTGTTGAAAGTCATCATCTCGGCTTGCATGTTATATCATCGTGAAGGTCTTGAAAAACCTAGAAAGATTCTCCAGACATGCATTGAAAAAGCACACATGAAAACCCTAAAAACTACCTCTGAAGCCAAAATTGCTAAAAATAGAAAGTTGTCTAAATCTGCTCAAATTTTGCATGCAAGCTCTTTGAAGTGTCTTGGATATGGTGAAGCAGTCAAAATTCCAAAATCCCAAGGAAAAGATCCCAAATTGAGTACTTAATAAAAATAGTAAGTTGTCAAAACTTAGTGAAAATTTGATGGGAGCCTGCCTAGAGGCCTTCTAACAGCAATGTTAAGCTCAAATGTCAATTAGCCAACTCAATTTGACCTCAAACTAGCTTGAAGAGTGAAAACCTTAACTCATCCAACTACACTTTAGACTTAGCCAAATTCCCAATTAGGTCAAATGATGGGACATCCCCGGAAGGACAAAAAGATCAGAGAGAGAGAGAGAGACGCAAAACAACCCAAAACCAAAACCAAAAGACCAGAATGGAGCAAAAAATAGGGGGTCCCCATTTGAATGGGGTGATGTGTGAAAAGGTCACAACATGTCCCTACTCTTATCTTATATTGTTTGGTGAGCTACTATGTGTGGTCATCAAGTATTGTGATGTACTTTCACCCCATGTTCACACTAAGGGGGGGTGTTGGGAATTAGTGTTCAAATAGGTGTCATTGTTTATTAGGTTTGGTAAAGTTTGTTTAGTAGCCTATTATTTTAGTGGTACGAATGTTGAGCTGTTTTAACAACTCAACATAAGGGAAGTTGTTTGAGGAGTTATCTAAAAAATAGGATATGAGAATCCTATATATGTGGATGTAATTCGTATAATGGATATGAAAAATGAAGCACGTATTATTTTGAATTGAATTATTTGGAGCTTCATTTTATCATTTTTATCTCTACTGAAATTTATTAACAATTGCTATGTTGAACGTGTTGGTGTCATCAACAAGGATGATCAAACTAGTGCAAAGAGGTGAGAATCTTGATGTATTCATCCTCCTGTCTTAGCAATTTCATTCACCTGCCTTTAGGAGCTTGATGACTTAGGTAAAATTTCACTTGCCTTGAGCTTGAGTGCATTTGACCCCCTCTGCTTTCCTTTTCCATGCCTTACAAAATTTATCCATTTGAGCCTTAGGAAATTTGTTAAACGGGTGCTAGGCTAAAATCTTTGTCGAAACAACACGAGCAAGGTGTGGAAGAACCTTAAATCATCTCCCAGTGGGAAATGTCAAATACCCAGAAGAAATTTCCCCTCAGAAATCATCGTTTTCATGTGTATCGAGATGAAGGGGTAAGTTTAATTTTTATTATTTTTGAAAAATAATAAAAATTGCTAAGGTTGATTCATTTTATTCTGGACGAATTCCACACCTGCAGTCCTCATTTTTCCTGCCTTGGCATTTTTCCTTTTTTTTCTAAAGAATTCCCACTCCTGTTCATGGGCATATTTCATCTTGCCTCTGGAAATTTTAACATCAACCCCTAGGCGTATTTTTCATTTTCTCCTTAGAAAATGCCTTAGAAAAATTTAAATTTAATTCTCTTACCCATGAAGGGCGCATTTGAGCATGTCAACTTCTACTCAAGCCTCACGCCTTGGCAACCTTTACCTCACACTTAGCGAATTTTTATGTGTTAATTTCCACCTTAGGTCGCATATGAGGTGGTGTGAAGGAGATCCACCAACACTTTAGTATCTTCTTGAAACCATGCCCTCCTCTTGCCTTCGGCACATTTCACATGTGCTAGAGGAACTTTTGGGTGCATCTAGCATGTAGTGGAGGAACTTCAACACTTAGGAAATTTTTCAACAACCTCCCTTCATGAGGGCGCATTTCCCACATGCAAGCTTCCATTTGATGCCTTAGAAACTTTTCAAACACCTCTTGCTCAAGACATGGCGCATTTGAGAGGTGGAGGAGGAATTTTCTTTTACTTATAAACTTTTTCAACTTTCATCCCCCTCATGGGCGCATTTAGGGGGGTGTGGAGGAATTTTCAACGCCTTGAGATTTTATGCCATGCCTTCCCCATGCTTGGGCGCATTTTTATGTATGTGAGGGAACTTTCTTGTGCCTTGGGCACATATGAGGTAGTGTGAAGGAAATTTTTATACTTAGCATTTTTTGCCATGTCCTCATGCCTTGGCGCATTTCACATGTGGTACTTCCATTTTCCACGTTTTTACCTTGTGGCCCTCTTTAGGCGCATTTGCTATGGGTAGGAGGACTTTGAAGGCGCATTTTAAGGGGTGGGGAGGAATTTCCCACACCTTAGTGGCTTTTCACCTCCCTTGGGCGCATTCTAGCATGGCCTCTTCCACTCTTGAGCGCATTTAGCCTAGCATGGAGGGATTTCCCATGCCTTAGCATATTTTTGCCATGTTTTCACTTGTGGGTGCATTTCTCCATGTGGACTTCCATTTTTGGGCGCATTTTTCTTGTGTTGCTTCCATTTCCATGCCTTAGAATTTTTATGACCCTCCTCTATGACTTGGGTGCATTTTCTATGTGGAGGGGGAATTTGTTTATGCCTTGGGCACAATTCACTAGCCTTCATGCCAAGGGCGCATATAGATGTGGGAGGAGGAAATTTTAAACACTTAGAATTATTTTTAACTTCCTCCACATGCATGCTCACACCTTGGGCGCATTTGAGGTAGGGAGGAGGAACTTTCTTATAACTTATACATTTTCCTTCAATCTCCTTCAAGTTGGGCGCATTTTGCCCCTTCTCATGCCAGTTTTCAACACTTAGGTAAATTTCCATATCACCTCTACAAGCTTGGGCGCATTTGGAGGGTGGAGGAGGAATTTCATACTCTGAAACTTTTTCATGTTGGCCTTCATGCCTTGGGCGCATTTCCTACTACCTCTTGCCAGTTTCCATTTGTGGACTTAGAAGTTTCCTCAACGCCTCAGCTACCTTTGCCGTCTATTTTTAGTAAATTCTGGAGGTGTGTGCCTTTCCATGGTTTCTTACCCATTCTGACTCTGGTGTTGGCATGATACATTTCTCGTGATCTTGCCACCCTGTTTATACTTGTTGCCCAAGCTCATTTTCTATTTTTAGCCCGCCTGCTATTTTTAGCAAACCCTAAAATTGCTTAACTTTTGCAGCTCCGTTTGACTTGAAACTTTCATCAAGTGATCCTCATCACTTGATGAACCTGTTCACACCTGCCCCTCTTGCTGACCTGCTATTTATAGCCCTGTTCTGGAGATGACTTACTATAAATAGTAAGTGCTCGGATTGCGCCAAAATTTTACCAGTGGATTGCCTAAAAGATGTTGATCACAATGGGATACCTTCATTTTTCAAAATTTTGGCTTTTTACCCCTCTTTATAGGCATCGAAGTTGGAAACCCTAATATGACTTGCATATAGCTCAAATGACCCTTGTTTGACTTGATTTTTGTCGCCTGTTGCTTTGCTCGTGAAACTGAAGTGTCGGGGAGTTGCTGGAGTGAACCTACTATTTATAGTAAGTGCCCGGAAATTGGCCAATCGACTATTGGATGAGTTTGCATGTTAAACTGCCCGTGGGATCTCAAAAAACCCAAAAAAACCGAGAAAACTAGTCAACATGCGGGCACTGGCTAAAAATAGTAAGTCCCTAAAAAATGATCCATTCTGCTTGCATGTCATATCATTGCGAAGCTCTTGCAAAACCCATAAGGAATATCTAAACATGCACTGAAAAAATCTACATGCAAACCCTAAAAATAGCCTTGGGAGGCTGTACCGTTGGAAGTCACCATCTCGATTTGCATGTTATACCATCGTGAAGGTCTTGAAAAATCCAAATACATTCTCCAATCATGCCTTGGAAAATCATGTTTAAACCCTGAAAATGGCCTCTGAAGCCCGAACTGCTAAAAATAGCAAGTATCTGAAAGTACCCTGAATGTGTTGAAGCAGTCAGAATTCCAAAATCCTGATGAAAGGACCCCAGATTGAGTACTTACTAAAAATAGTAAGCTGTTCGATTTCAATGAAGACTCAGTGGGAACCTGCTGGAAGCCTTCTGACAACAATGTTAAGCTCAAACGTTAATTAGCCAACTCAATTTAACTTCAAACTAGCCTGAAGAACAAAACCCTAATTTCACAGATTCACTTTAGATTTAGCCAACATTTCAAATTAGGTCAAATACACAGACATCCCCAAAAGGACGAAAGATCAGAGAGAGAGAGAGAAAGAGACGCAAAACCAAAGCCAAAAGACCAAAATGGAGCAAAAATTGGGGGTCCCCATTTGAATGGGGCGATGTGTGAAAAGGTCACAACACGTTCTTTTGTGAGGACCTGGGATTGGAAGTGGAAAGCACCTCTTCACCCTTTTCATTTGATCTTCGTCTTTCTTCCTCTTCTTTCTGTGCTTTGAAGTGTTGAACACTTGTAGACACAGGCGTTGCAAAATTTTCATGATTCACCACAAGAGAATAGTGACGGTAGTTTTCTTATTCTTGATTAATAACGGGTTCAAAATATCCCATTGCGAAGTCGCCATCGAAGTTGTTCGTTTGTGGTAAAACAACGTTCAAACTTGTTGGTACAAAACTAGAACTGGGAGCAGCTTCAGCATATCCCATGATTTGGCTCATTCTCAAATTCTTAGGACACGTGAATCCGATATGTGCATCAGTGTCATGGAAACAACAAAATACTACACTGTGTGCAGCTTCATTCATTGGTCTTGATGGAGGTGTTGGCAACCGTGGCTGGAGATTGTCTCTCTTTGGCTAGTACGATTGTTGAACTGGAGATCTGATAGAATCTGCTTTCATCAAGCTGGAAGTGATCATATTATACTCCAACTCGATGGCGTGTTCTTGCACACTCTTCAACTCTGTTCCTTTCGCCATCTTCAGGAAGAAGGCTATCTCTGATGGAAGAGCATTTATGAAACAACTTATCAAAATCTCCAATGATAGATCGAATGTAAATGAAAGTTTTGCAACAAGACGATCAAATCTTGCCACAAACTCTCTCATGTGCTTGTTGCGCTCCATCTTCAAATTTGTAAGCTGGGCAAACAACAAATGATTGTCTTCAATGGGCTTGAATCTCGCCAAAAACTTCTCACTCATAGATGCCCAACTTGTAATAATGCCTGGCTTTAGGTGATTGAACCAATCCACAACATTCCTAACAAGAGTCTCCACAAAGAGACGTACTGCAATGTCTTCGTGTGGCACATGCAAGATGGCGCAAGCCATTGTGAATGCAACAAAATGTTCATCTGGGTGTTGACTCCCATCGTTGTGAAATTGGGGAAAGTGCTTCCTTGACCCTTTAGGTAACTCATGATTTACTTGAAAAGCCAAGGGTCCAATGTTATTATCCCACGATAATGAAGGTCAACGCCTCTCGCTAGCATTATTGTTATTACCATTCATTGCTTCTTGTATGGATCATGCAATTGGATGCCAGAGGATCATTCCCAAACCTCTTCAAATATTTTCTCCATGTTGGATGCTTCTCCGATGTCTTCTTGAAGTCAAGGATTATTTCTCCTTCGAATGTATACTTGGTGAGCCAGGATGCTTACTGCCACGCGAGTGGTGGTAACACTGGTCTCTCAGTTGCAAAGTCAGCCTTTCTTTCTTCCTCATCCAGAGTAATAGTTGCGGCTCTCCACTGAGCTAGTGATGTATTCTTTTCGAAGATGAAAGTATGCAAGCTACTGATGATGTAACGCCCCGCCACGCAACCCTAGAGGAAGTTGCATTTAACTAGTTAAACGGAATAATTTTTATTTTAAAAGATAAATAATAAGTAAGTTAATTAACTAATGCCAACAACCTCTAAGGTTACGAGACAGAGGTTATATGGAACCTCAACAAAAACATGAATATAAACTATGACAATTATTTAATTAATAAATTAACACATACATTCCAAGTAAGGTGAAATAACAACAAGCATAAGATAAGACTTTCGATTTCATTAATCCATTCATAAAACCATAAGGTTACAATCACTCATTCCCCGAATGAGGCAAGTCCAATAAAATAGGGTTACAATTACAAATTCCACCTCGATAACAAGAGGGGTAATGATTACAAGAATAATGGAAAGGATAATAAGAAAGAACTGCAATTGAAACAACCACGAGCTCTCCAACTAGAAGTCTCATCCACACGAACAAGGAGAAAACCCAACGGAGTAAGGTGCACGTTCCACCCAACTAAGTGGAACCCAAAGGTCCACCCCCCGTGCTAGGAGATAGTAACCAGAATCTCTAACCAAGGACGTCTACCTCTAGACATAGGCTAACATAACCATACTGAAATAATTACAGTAACAACACTTAATCACAGCGTTTCAATGCTTCCAGAAATTACATAATCAATTGCATCACTGATGCGAACATACTGTCGACCTAGGAGAAGTGTCATCACATCGTTACATAGGTTATCCTGGTGAGTCTTCCTAGGTCCCGGTCCCCGTCTCGAGTTATCCTATTAACCTCTAATGACTTCCGGCCCCTCATGTAAACCAATGCGGAATCAGTTATCTTTCGTGGTGACAAGATAATGATCTTGCCATTCCAGGCCTTCATGTCTCAACCCAAATCTTTACAAGCCCTTTTGATTAGGAGCGAGGCATAATTATCTTATTAAATGTTTGATACTACATGATACTCTAATCATTTAATTTAGTTATCACTGGATTAACTAACTTACAACGAGTTATCCTGGCACCACTTTGTGTGTCGGCCCTCGTTATAAGCCACTCCTCTAAGACGACACGTGGAACAACTCCACAACCCAAGGGTACACAAGTGCTATGCAAGGATATCACATCCCTAACCATGACATACAGTTGTTACACTCTCGTTTTGATAACCGGAGAACAAACTGGTTTAACGCACTACCCAAGGCCATCTATGGTTGACTACACAGTACGACAACCCACAGACTGAAATCCCAACTGGAAGACTTGTTAATTATGAAGACCCACACTTCCCAGTGATCCGCATGTAGATCAATGCCAAAACAAGAATCAAATTCTACTTTGGGTTCACTAAACCCATATCCTAACTAGCATTCAATAAATAGTGCGTTAAATAAACGGAATTAATTACGCCACTTAAAAATCATTTCATTCCCACGCAACATTTAAAAGCATAACACATTGCCCGTGACCCCATAATTCAATTTAAAACAAGTTCTCATTTTAAATAAAATATTATTCCCTAATCAATTAAACCCAATAAAAAAACAATATTTCCCTTCTTTTAAATAATGAAAAACATACAATAATATACTCCTTTTTAAAACATTAATATTTAAATAATAATATGACTATAATTATTTAAAATTCCCATAATTCAATAATTTAATAGTCATACTACTAAAATATTACATGTATTTAAACTATATGAAGAAATAAATAATATTAAAATAATAAATTTTAACCTTAAAATATTATTATTATATATATATATTTTTTTTTAAATAAATTAAATTTTCAAAAGACCCACGCCTTGCTTCGATCCGCATGCGCAGCTAGGGCTAAGGCCGCAGGTTTCGGTTTGCATGCCTTTGGTTATGAAGAACTCGGCCGCGGTTTCCTACCAGGCGGTGGCGGGTTAGGTTTTCGATGGCCGCAGGAGGCGGCGCCACCGGCATGTGTGGTTGTGGGCGACAGAGTTGTTTGCGCAGGGCGCGAGGGATGATAGGTGGCACAGACGGCGGGTTAGCGACCAGCGCAGGCGATGCTGGTGGCGCTGACACCGACTACAGTGGCCACTACCAGCACGGGCCGCAACCTGCGGGCTGGGGTTGCACTGGGCACGCTCCCCCACTGTGCTTCCCAAGGAAGCAGCAGTGGGGTGAGCCCCAACCGCCCCTTGTTTTTTTTTTTTTAAAAACAAAAATACTTGCAATATATATATATATTTTGAGAAAAAACCAGAGCCTTAAAAGGCAATAAAAAAATTATAATTTTGGAATTTTTTTATTTTTATTTTTTTAAAGAAATTTGGCCAGCATAACCTTGCTATAAGAAATTATAAAAAAAAAAAATTCCCAAACCTAAATATATTAATCTATATATAAAAATAGATTTAAACAGCCATACAACCATTTGAAGACTACAAGGAGATTGAAGAACAACATGAACAATGAAGAATTAAAATAAACATAGAGATTTAATCTTCCATTACTCAACACAATTAAATCAATAAAATTACAATAAAACAAGGTGTGAACCTGATTCTCTTGGAGTATGTTGAAGAACCTGCTGCTGCCTTGAAACCCTCTTGAGCACTTCAGATTCCACAAGCTTTTCCTTCAAACCCACAAAATAAAGAAATCTTCCTCTTCTCTTTTCCAATCTTTCCCAAAAACTCCATTTTTCATATTGTGAAGAAATTTTAAATATAATGCAAAAATTTTTCCAAAATCCCACAACAACCCTCATAAATTTTTGAAAACAGAATAGCAAAAGTCTTTCTTTTGAATTTTGAATTTTTGAATTTCAAAATTGACTTTTAATTTATTTTTCTAATTTTTCAATTCCAACTCAAATTTGCATGCATTTCCAAAATGAATAATTTAAATCATTTGAACATGAATAACTTAATCAATTAATAATTAAATCTACCATAAGATTAAATATCAAATTAATTAAATTAAATTACTCAACAATTAAGTCACAAATCCTACAATATTCGAACTCCCCAAATAGACTGAACCCAGACAAACTGAACAAAATAGAACAACTAGACCAAACTAGGACTGACGACACACTACAACTAGGGTGACGACTCGGCGCGGAAATCCTAGCTACTATCTCCCAATCGAATGTTGTTGGGCAATGGACACGCTCGAACCTGAGAAATCAGGTGGAGTCGATGTCCCATACCTGTTAATCTTGCAAACATAGAATATATCCACATGCAATAATATGTCATAAATAAGGCACACCGTGAAGAGTAAATCACAAGATCGCAGGGCACTCGCAAGCGAGTGATGCAATACCGTCCTCTTCACCAATACAATAGTTCTAACTGACGCATCTAACATAGCAGCATAATCGAAAGCATGAAACATCATAAATTAAATATCCACATATGTTAATTTCAAACATGTCATAATAATCACATCAAAATATAGTATCACCACATCAAAATACATCACGATAAAACAGTGATCCACTGAAATCAAGTACATAGTCCAAGTACAAAGCAAAACTAACGCATAGAGAGGAAACAACATAGTTCGCACAATAGATCAAAACAGAGGGGTATTACAGATGATGTTCGTCTGCTCTCCTTCAATGAATGTAAGATCTAGTTGCAGAGTTGCCGGAGCAAGATCAGGTTGTTCAACTGGTGCCCAAGGATGCCAGATGCCCATTTCATGTCATAAAAGCGTTTAGCTTTTATTGAAGTTTTATGCCTCGTTGCCCCGCGGTGGGCGCCAAAAAACTGTTGGCATTTCAATTAGCACCTCTGGAGTGCTTATTGGAAACAGACAACTATTGCAAGTGTGTTAGTACATGCTCTTCGGATTATAGAGAGGAAGATCTCTCTTTGCTGATTTTCTACTGTAAAAAAGGGGTGTACTAAAGTTCCTATCTTTTTTACTCAGTGGCAGGACACAAGGGTGCATAAACACAATGTGTCGTAGCTAAACTTTTTCTCTGGTTTCCGCAGATCTTAACTACGACTAACTAGCTTCTAGACTATCCTACCTCCTCAAGATAAATAGAGCATGAGGGCGTAGGAGCGAAATGGATTGGTTGGATCACTTGAATCCTCCGTCTCAATGGAATATGGCCGAGGTTCTGAACCTTCGGATATATACCAAGATAGGGCTTGATACAAGCAAACACTCTCTTACGGTAAACTGGATCTGAGACTTGCCAAGGAGGAGGAACCCCTGTCCGAGGTGTGGGCTTGGAAACAACTCACTGGAAACAACAAGGAACGATGGCCTATCTAGCAGGATTCCCGAGGAGGTGACGACACCTGTCCAAAGTCTAGGCTGCAAGACAAATCATTAAACATCATACGATAATGATTGATAACAAAATATCCAAGGAGGTGACAACACCTGTCCAAGGAGGAGATTGAAACAATACACTATTTGAAAACACGACTATGAATAGACTCAAGTATTTAGATCAAGCAAGCATGCACCATCTGATTTATTTCTTCAAGCTTTCTCCAAAGAATTACAAAGGTCGGGACAGCAAAGGCACGAAATCATGCACAATTGCGATCAACCAACGAACTCTCATCCAAGAGTGAACAGATATAAACAAGCTAACTCTGGCAACAATGGTGCAACAATTTTGCTTAGCAAATAAAGATTAAACAAATAAAGAACCTAAGGCTCTTATTTATAGAAACTCAAAGGAGTAGGCAACCCTAAAATCTCCTTGAGTTAACAAACAGTTCTTGCCAATCAACAAGATTTATTTCTATGTCTAAAAGTAGGTGAGCAAACAGTTAACTAGAAATCTACTTCAGTTAACTGAAACTAAACAAAAGTCAAACTGGGAGTCTACCTCAATTGACCGACACCTAACTAAAGTGAACTTAAATTACAAATGTGTCTCCAAAATAGACATCCACCTTTAAAGGAGATCTAAGATCCACAAATCGTGGGAGTCAATTAGACATCCTAGATTAGTGGGATCTGACATGCATGATCTGTGGAGATCTGGAGTCAACTTGGAAAGGGGCATCAAGTTGACTTCAGTCATATTTATTGCTACTTTGGAGGGTAGGACGTCATTCTTGAGGTGTTTGACACCTCATCACCATTGGTCAACGGTACTTTTGTTCATTCGTTGACTTCTTCATATGAAGACCGTTACATGCCTGTCAATCGTCAGCTTATCACTTGTTAGCAACTTGATGTATGCATCTCCTTTATTCTGCTTCCCTTAGGAGGGTTACTCCTTTTCTTTTTTGTCTGTGTTTCCACTTTGACATGGAAGGTAGTGTAGTATTAACCGATGGTGGCTCTATGTTGGGAATGACTACCTTCCACATTCTTTTGCAGCCTTGACGTTTTCCTTGATCTTTCTCAATGGAAGAGTGTTGTATGATGAAACCGCGAAGTTTGACCACGATCACTCCAACCATGAGAAATGCACATGAACTTGTTGCATGTGTAAAATTCCAACGATTACAATCCTCTAAACTGGCCTTGGAAGGCAATCAGATATACGAGGTGAAACCATTATGGAACCTGTGGACTTGTGTCTATGCTTGTCAATCTGTCCAGATTGACCTCTGGGTGTGCCCGACGCAGATCGGTGCCAGTCGTTTTCAGAAAATCATGGAGTAAGACCATTTTGGTCCTATATTCGTCTTGGGAGAACTGCGTTCTGAAAACCTTGAAGATTGATTGTGCACACGATGTTGCTCAGACAACTTTTTCTGGAACTGCTAAAAATAGCCTTGTCGGGGGTAATTTTTACGAAAAATTCTGAGACATGGGTTTTTTTGAGAATAATTCTCTAAACAAACCCAGATCGTTTGAAATTCGAAAAAATGTGTTTTTCTATGACATGCAAGAGTCCTTCGGTCGCAGAGGCAGCGAGGCACTAGAAAGTGATTTTTCTCGAAAAAATCCAACACATGGGTTTTGTTCGTGCTTTAGAGCTAAACAAACCCAGTTTGTTTGATTTTCAAAATTATGACATTTTCCGAAAACCCTAAATAATAGGGGCAGCAGGGCTACTTTTTCTGGAAAAATCCAACATGTGGGTTTTGTTGAAAAAGTTGTGTTGATCATACCTAGTTGGTCAGATCTGTGATTATTTGTCGTTTCCTGTGACATGCAAAGAAATATAGACAGAAATAGAGGAAGTAGACAGAAGATGGATTGGAAGTTATAAACTGCCACTTTGCAGGAATTATGCCTTTTGATGCAAACTCTGATAAATAGTCCCTCTGTGCAACATGTCTTCAAAAATATGAAGAACGGTGAAAACTCCTCTATCAGATCTTCAAAAATGTTGGAGAAGAAAAATATCCCTTCTTGAGCTCCTCAACCTGCAAAGAAATAATGAAGAATGAATGCCAAGATGCTTTGATATGTCAATTTGGAGTTCCAAGCATCAATTGGGCATCCAACTCATGACTGAGCCTGATGTGGAGTTCAAAAAGGTGATTTCCACTGATTGTGGAGTGTTTGACCTCTTTTTGCCTCCAAAATTTGTTAACTCAAGTCAACATTTGCTTTTGACTTTCTTAGGCTTCCTTTTTGGAGTTTTGATCATTTTTGCAGGCTGCAGTGCCTCTGTTTGATCTTCGACCATGGCTGCTCAGTTGATCTTCGAAAGTTGCTGATAGATCCGTTGTTGAGATGGGATTAGCTTGACGAGATATACCTAGGACAAATTAACTCATAAACTGAGTTTGAGCCTCTAGAATGAAGGGCGCCTTTCTTCAAGAGGGGCGCTTTTGGTTGTGCCTTAGTCAATTTTCATTGACTGTTCTTCATTTTGGCCTTTTCAGACCCTCTGTGCTTTGATCTAACGTTCTCGTTGATGGATGAGTCAGATGACTCTGCTTGACGATGCATTGGGTAGCCAGCTCAGTCCTGCACTAGATGACTGACTTCTCAGTTGATGAATGAGTTTATGTACTTCAAACTCCAGGGCACCCCTGTCCAGCAAGGGCGCTTTTAGCTTGTTGACTGGTTTTGTCTACTCTAAAAACTGCCTGCCTTTGACCTCCTTCATCAGACGTTTGATTTGTTAGAATTTCTTGGTGATAGTCTTACCGACGAGACAGGTCATAGCTGAGAAGGTCATCCTGGGAGGTAGTGAAGATTCTGGTTGAATCTGGATGCCTTCAAGAGAGGGCGCCTTTCTTCAAGAGGGGCACTTTTGATCATGCCTTAGCCAATTTTTGGCTTGTCTTTCCAATTCTTCAATTCTGGCTTTTTCTACTTGACCTCAGCATGTGATTGTTTGGCGTGTCCTATGAACCTGCTATCAAATTGATCACATGGCTAAGAGGAAGCTGGAAAGATAACATGTATAGAGCTACAATAGATTGATGAATCTGGTGCATGCAATTGAGGGGCACCCCTGGCTAGTAGGGGCGCTTTTACCATGAAGCTCTCTGATTTGGCATCTTCATTGCTGATGGATCCTCCATACTTTGTTGATGCTTCGCTAGTGATCTCGGAATCGGATGATCTTGTTGATGATTCTGTTGTTGAGACAGCACGAAAGTGAAGAGGATGACTAATCTGAAGATGTCAAATGATTACATTTGCCCTCTGAGATCCAAGGGCGCCTTTCTTCAAGAGGGGCGCCTTTTTCAATTGTGACTGTGCTTTGCCTTGGTAGACAAAACGTCCATCTTCCAAAGTTAGCCAAATTTTGGCCTTTTTCATTTTGAGAATCTCCTTCGTTGAACAACATCATTTTCATCCTTTTCCACCATGGCTTCTTCGTTGAAGCGTTTGAGGTTTAGCTTTTAGTACCTGGTATTGGCCAATTTGCCATTAATGGCTGCAAAGCTCCTAACTTTGTTCCTAAAAAATAGAAATAGACCCACCAGAGTAAAACATGTCTTTTGATAATTCTGACTTGATCAGTGTGATCGTGAATGCAATTAACCCTATCAGAATTATTTTCAATCATTTCCGGGAAGGTCCTATTTTTAAGGGTTTCCTTAAAAATAGGGGCATAAAACCCTAATTTTCATATTTTCATAATTTTAACCATAGGTTCCTTGATAGAAACCCACAAAGACTTCATGTTGGTTTTGACCTAAAACATACTTTTGACGACATTTTTACATTGCTTAGCTCAATTTAAGCAGAATGCCAAAAAATTCATTTTGGGTACAACAGTCAGCGAAGCTTGATGATGCAGCTCAAAAGGGACACCATTACCAGGATCGGATTGCAAGTGGCGAAGAGATGCTACGAAGACATGTCATCATCCTAAGAAGTATCAATTGTCCAGACGCAAAGACAGCTAACGATTGGTTAGAGGATGTTGATGATTGAAACTGTTGAGCTGTAAACTTCCAATTAGGACGTCCCACCCTTTTCCAAAGGTGACATAAGACATAGCAGTTAACTTGATGCCTTTTTCCAAGTTAACTCATTGTCCCACCAATTGTGCATGTCTATTTTTGGAGACACCTATATATTGGATTTCTCTTTAGTTTAGAATTAGTTAACTAAAGTAGTCTTTCTAGTTAACTGTTAGGTTACCTTCGTTTAGACATAGGAATAAATCTTGCAGATTGGAAAGAACTCGATGTTAACTCAAGGAGACTTTAGGGTTGCCTACTCCTTTGAGCTTCTACAAATGAGAGCCTTTGCTCATTATTTTTTAACTTTACTTCACGATAGCAATATGCTGATGTCGGATAGCTTGTGTTTTGTTCACTTAGTATATGTTCTTAACTCATTTGTTATAACTAAACGTTGAGCGGTTTGCTTGCGTTCTTGTTATTCAAGTATTTGTGTTCAATATTTGTCAAGTGTATTTGGTTGGTTGCATGTTGTGTGATTGTTCTCTTTCATGCAATTTTTTGTCCCAAAGTGTAATCTTTGATTGAGGTTGATATAATAAATCAAGAGAGCCATACACCATTGATCCAAAATTCTCAAGATATTTCATGTATGTTGTTTCAATAATCTTTCTTTCAATCTACACCTCGAACAGAGCACCTCGCCTCCTTGGGAATTTAGAGATTAGGATTATCGTTATATGTTGTTTCTAGTAATCTATATTTCAGCCTACACCTCGGATAGAGCACCTCGCCTTCTTGGGAATCCTTAGATTTAGCTTACTGTTTGAGGATTACTCGCATGAACTTTATTTCAGCGTAAATTTGAAAGTTCAAAGGCTTCAGATGCATTCTGAGAGATAGTTTGTCTAAGCGATCAAACCATTCCCAATTGTTCCTAGATCCTCTCGCTCTGAAATACTTGAGGAGATAGGATAGTCATAGCTTTAGCCTGGTTGTAGTTAAGATCTGCAAAGACTAGAGAAAACCTTAGCTGCAACGCATTGCATTTTATAGCCCTGTGCTCTGCCACTGAGTAAAAAGGATAGGAATTTAGTTCACTTCACTTTTTATGCAACCATCAGCGAAAGAGGGAGCTTCCCCTCCTGATTTGAAGAGCAGTTAATACTGCACATAGCTGTCCATTTCCAAGAAGCACTCCAAAGGTGCTAATTGAAACGCCAACACATATGAAATTCAACTCAATGAAAGAAAGACTAGCTTCCTTTGCCAAATTATCTCATGAACACTACACTCAGATTAAGTAGCCTTGTTTTCATTTAAAGAACTAATCTACTATTGTTTAGATCATATTATGGTAATTAATTTGCAGTGTTTTAGCTAGAAATGATTTAAGTTATCTAAGAAAGCTAAAACACTAGAAAGAGAATATATTTTTGGTTTTGAATGACAAAATTGACTAGCTGAAGTAGAAATTGAAATAATCAATAGAGAGGAACCTGGTATTGAAATCTTAGGCTCATTGGACTAGATGTAAGAACCTCTATAATTTCACCAAAATCATGCATTCCTCTTCATACTCATTTTGTCAAACACTTTGCATACTTCCTTAGGTTAAGAGGTTTTCTTTTGCAATTTTGTTATATTTAGATTTGTTTCAAATTTGTCAAGGGTTTATTGCATAATATTGATGCCAAATGAATGAAAAATAAAACACAAAGAAACATATATTCAAATGCTGGAAGGACAATATAAAATCTGAGCATAGAATCTTTCAATATAAATCTGAAAACAAGTATATAATAGTCCAGATATGACCTCTTTAATTGTCTTGAAATGTGCATACAATGGTTTACCAAATCTGATTCAACATGATTAATGATAGGCTACAAATAAGCTCAGAAAAATTCTGCCAAAAGAATCCTTCAAATGCCTTAGAAAATCCCTGATATTATGCCCTATGACTGCTCCAAAAATCTGCAAAATAAAATCACCCAGATCTGCTATTATCTGCAAAATTAAAATTACCCAAATGCCTGCAATATTCATCCTCATAAATGGGGTTGATATGCTCTGAATAATTCGACTAGGTTCCCAAAATACGTGTCCAGCTATGGAGTCTATCCTCACACCTGAAATACAGTGATCTCATTCGATAATACGTTCAGAAAATAACCTTTTTATTTAACATTAATCCCACACTAAAACTTCACTCCTAGGATCTTGATACACCCAACCATAGTTGGAAAACTCGGCATTTTCAAGTACTCGGCAAGCCCGAAAAACTCGGCTCGGAAAAAATTCGGCATAAACTCGGAAAAAACTCGGCAAAAAACTCGGCAACTTAAAAAATTGCTTAAAATTCACTAAAAACGCATTTTTTTTGCAAAATTCACAGATAAGATGCATCCAATGAGTCAATAAATGAGTACATATAAGAAACAAGTTGTATTTGATTGATTTGAAAGAAATTGGATACAAAATGGCATCCTCATGTGGAATGCTCAATGCGCTGATATGATAATAGTCTAAAACAAAATGAAAATAGCAAATTGTTATTGTAAAACTGAAAGTAAATACTAAATACTATATTAATATATTTTACAAATTTATATCTTCCTCTTCCCATGTCTAGTGAAAACTAGGGGAGAGGTAGAACTAGATGATATTATAGATGAAGACTTGTAGGAAAACTTGGAAACTTGGACTTGGAGAGTACCTAGAAAATGAAATGAATTCAATCTGATTTTGAGGGCAATGACCCTAATGGGGTCAAGGGGTAGCACCCCTCATGGGGGTCTGGGGGCAACGCCCCCAGCGGGGTTGAGGGGTAGTGCCCCTTGTGGGGGTCTGGGGGCAACGCCCCCAGCGGAGTCGAGGGGCAGCGCCCCTCGTGGGGGTCTGGGGGCAACGCCCCAGCGGGGTTGAGGGGCAGCGCCCCTCGTAGGGTCCCGGGGTAGCGCCCTGGGCGCGCTCCCTGTCGCGATACAGGGCGGGGTCGAGGGGCGGAGCCCCCGCCACCAAGCCCAAATTAAGACCTCCAAAACCACATAAACCTTCATGGGAGAGTGTTTTTGCTAAGGAAGAGACAGAGCAACTGGTGGAGGCAAAAAATGAATGAAAATTGCCTTTATTCTGACAACGGGGGTCTTTTTTGCTGAGCAGCCGAGTTTTTGCAAATAAACGGCGAGTTTTTAGGCGAGTTTTTGTGAAAAGTATGGCCATACTTTTTGGTGAGTAAAACTTGCAAATACTCGTTTGGCAAAAAAACTCGCGAGTTTTTGGTGAGTGAGCCAACTATGCACCCAACAATAAACATAAACTCTAGTCGCCCAAAAATCAGCAATCTATCACTATGACCAGCATAGAAATGGCCCAAATATATTCAACATTCATCTAAATCCTCAAACCATAATTTTAGAAATTTGTCTTCAAGGAAGACATCACAAATTTCCTCAAAATTAACTCTGCAGCAATTTATTCTTTGAAGCTCCAATCCTCCATAAACTGGTCAAATAAGCTCAACTGTGAATTATGAAATGAATCCACTGTTGGAAATATTATCATTGACGTCAAAGGTACAAAGACGAAGTTTGCTATCATTAATGTCAAAGGAAAAATGAGGAGATTGTTGCATATTGTCATTGATGTCAAGTTAAGAGTAGAGAAGATTTATCATATATACACCAGCAAATTTGTATACGAAGAGAATATAATAGATCATTCAAGAAGATCTATTTGTGGAGGAATGAAATAAATGATATGTATATATATAGAGAACATTCAAACCCGTTAAATGATATTAATATGATTTTGGAGCAGACCTTATGAAGATTCTATGAGCAATTTTTTTGAAGAGAATGAACAGATATAAAAGAGTTTGAATTTGTGAACAGTCTTTTATAGATTTAAAAAGAAAGCAAAGTGATAATCAACAGTATGTGAAACTGAAAGCAACATGAGAATAGGACATTCACGATTTTCTGGAAAGAGAAGAATAAGATGAAACAAGCATTGATATCCTTAAAAACTGATCACAAATTAACATGGTTAATCGTTGTTTTAATAAAGGTGATGTCATTAAAAAATATTAACAGATGTATAACTAATCACACAGATAAAAAAGTTCAAACAAATTTGTTTAAAGTCAAATGGTGCGATGAAATAACTTGTCTCGCTAATGAAATGATACGATTTATTTTTGAAAAGATGCATGGAATGATACGATCATTTTGCAAAGTCAAGAGGTGCGATTCATGACTAAAAGCAAGTTAACTTAATAAATGAAATGGTGCGACTATTCTGATAAGGTAAACAACAGATATCAAAAGTCAGATTTTAAATGGTGCGATCCTTTACAAGGGCAAATTTTAAAATGGTGTGATTTGCTTGTGGAAGGCCAGCGATTCAAAGGGACATGTTGCTTTACAAAGGTTTCAATCTTTGAGATCAATATATATATATATATATATATATATATATATATAAGATTCAATTCAGATTTGCATATGAAATGTGAGAGGATGACTATGTAAAAGAGAAGAGCAAAACCATAGTAACGAGACTCGGACTCGGCTCTGACTCGACTCAGGACTCGGACTCGGCAAAATGAAAAAAAGTTGAAAAAGCCCTAAAAATTTAGAGATTTTTAAGGATTTAAAACTTGTTTCAAGCACCCTTTATTGAATACAACACAAATAAAAGCAAATTTGATCACATACACAAGTATACAACGATCACATAAGTATAAAGTACACAAATTGTAGTTGCACTGCTGAAGGAAATAGCATACTTAGATATATAAAATTAGTCAAATGTATATGAAACTCATGGAATATGAAATCCATAACATCAAATGTTCCATACAAATATGAAATATCAAAACAATAGCTATAAGTCTATGACTCTATGGCATAGTGGAGCTAGCATCCTTCCTACAAAGGCATCTAAGGGTCCTCTTGCAACTACATCCATAGTCTCTACCTGTGTCTGACTCTCCATGCCACTCTCACCAACAACAGCTATGTCTCCTCGTGCTCTAGCCTCCTCCTCAACCATGACTACAACTTCAGCATCTCTCTCTGCCTGGTCTGTCTGGTCCACCCAATCAAGGTCCTCGTCACTAAAGACTACATTTGTAGCCTCGGTGATCCACTAAGACTGTGGATCAACCTCCACTAGATTGATTTGGGTGTTGTTGTTGTCAAAAAGCTTCCTGTATCTGAGCCGAAGGTTGTAATGAACATATACCAAGTCATTCATCCTCTCCACTGTCAATCTATTGCGCTTCTTGGAGTGTATGTGCTCAAACATACTCCAATTGCACTCACAACCAAATGAACTGCATGACTGGCTCAATATACGAATGGCAATATTTTGCAGGTTCGGTGTATCAAAACCAAACATCTCCCACCATCTATCTGAGATGAGAAAAAGAAACAAAATCAGTCTCATTTCAAGTTTCAAGTTCAAGTTCAACATTTAATAATAAATTATAATATAAAAAGATGAAAATTATGCCCTTAAATATATTTTTACTTGGCAGTAATGTTGTCCTACTGTCTTTGCACATTTGGCGTGCAAAGAAGTTTCATTCTACCTTAGTGAAGGCATCTATCTCGTGCACTATCTGTGTAGTAATAGTGGGCAACATCCGCTCTATTGTCGAGTAGAGCCCACTAAGAATTTCTCTATCTGCACGGAAATCACAGCGGAATTGGAAGGCCAGATTTAGGAAACATGCGTCTGCATGGATGGGCCTATGAAGTTGGTTTTTCCATCTCCTATCAATGATATCCCAAATGGGATGATACTTCTCCACAACTCCACCATAGACTGATCTAATGGCCTCTTTGGCCCTATCCATGCCCTCATATATGTAGCCCATTGCGGGCTTCTCCCCATCTACAACTCGTAGGAGAACTAGCAAGAGCTCAATAAACTGCAAAGTGCAAACATGTTTCACAAATAGTGTGAATGAAAATAAACAAATAAAAGTAAGATATGATTAAAAATTAAATTATAATAAAGATTAAATTTTACCTTCACAATCTCCTCGGTTGGTGTCTGTTGTACCCAAAATGAATTTTTTGGCATTCTGCTTAAATTGAGCTAAACAATGTAAAAATGCCATCGAAAGTATGTTTTAGGTCAAAACAAACATGAACTCTTTGTGGGTTTCTATCAAGGAACCTATGGTTAAAATTCTGAAAAAATGAAAATTAGGGTTTTACACCCCTATTTTTAAGGAAACCCTAAAAAATAGGACCTTCCTGGAAATGATTGAAAATAATTTTGATAGGGTTAATTGCCTTAACGATCACACTGATCAAGTCAGAATTATCAAAATGCATGTTTTACTCTAGTGGGTCTATTTCTATTTTTCAGGAGCAAAGTTAGGAGCTCCACAGCCATTAATGGCAGATTGGCCAGTACCAGGTGCTGAAAGCTAAACTTCAAAAGCTTCAACAAAGAAGCCGTGGCAGAAAAGGTCAAAAAGATGTTGTTTCAATGAAGGAGATTCTCAAAACGAAAAAGGCCAAAATTTGGCTAACTCTGAAGATGGACGTTTTGTCTACCAAGGCAAAACACAGTTGTTGTACCCAAACCAAAATTTTTGCTTCATTAAGGCATTTTGCTTAAAATAGTCTAAACCTTGTAAAAGTGGGGTCAAAACTCAGTTTTTGGGCAAATAAAGTATGGGCTTTGAGTCAATGTCATGCCACGGAGATTCTGGCAAAATTTGAAAATTTTGAAAATTAGGGTTTTTGAAATCTATTTTAACCCGAAACCCTAAAAAATAGGAACTTATCAGAATTGGCTGAAATTAATTTTGATTGGCTTATTTCACATCACGATCACAGTGGTGAAGTTAGTTTCAATTAAAAGTCAGTTTAAGGCTGGTGGGTAGTTATAACTTTTTCAGGAGAAAAGTTAGGACCTCTGAGGTCATTAATGGCAATTGGCCAGTACCAGGTGTTAATATCTAAGCTTGAAATTCAAAGAAGAACGCTCTACCATGAAAGATGTTGAAAATTATGCTTTTTGACAGAGGAGATTTTCAACAAGGTAAAAAACTGGAAAATTGGCTAAGTCTGGATTGAAAAAGCGCCACTCTCAGCTAGGGGCGCCCATCATTATGGAAGTTGTATTCAACTTTTTGTGAGATTTTCTACCAAGATGACTTCTCCAGTTTCCTGATAGCTTCGCAATGAGCTAGCCATCCAGTCCGACGGAGGAGTAAAACGCCTGAAAACGAAAATTCAATACAGAACGAGGGAAATGCAAAGTAGATAACTTTGAAGAGAAAACGCGCCCCTGGAGGCCAGGGGCACCCATCTTTTAGAAGATTCAGATGAAGTCTTTTGATCAAGTGACACCTAGGAAGTTTGTTTCCATTTTTGGTCTAGCTCTGCGATGCATCTGTCAACAGGTGAATCTGAGTTGCTGAGTTGTTGTCATCAGTGGTCAAATTTGAGGTTTCAGACTGGATCAGAGATTGTTCAGAAAGGACAAAAGTGCCCCTGGAGGTCAGGGGCGCCCAAGGTTTTAAGACCTTTAATGAAATTTATTTGATGATTTCAGATGTTCGTCTCGTTCATGTCAACTCCAGCTTTCCGTTCCCTGTCTCAGCCGGGTCAAAAGATGTCTTGGCAATCCGCAACCGAAAGTTGAGTAATTTTTGCTAGTTGCAGTAATGGATGACATTGGTTGGGAAAATCGCCCCTGGAGGCTAGGGGCGCCCATGATTTAGGAAGGTTAAAAGATGTTTTTATACAAAGTGTTCATCAAGAGCCTTTACTCAGAATTCAGCCTGCTCTGCAGTGAGTCAGTCAGCATTTTCTAAAGTTTTGTCAAATGTCGGGAAACGTCAAGTGAAATATAGTCAAGTTATCAATGAAAAATAATGAAAATGCCTGAAAATATTCGAACACTGAGGTCAAAAGCGCGCCCATCTTTTTGAAGCCTCAAATTTATAAATTTTGGATTATCGCCTCAAGGAATCTCCTTGTCAGATTTGGTCCTGCTCTTTGATGGAACTGTCAGCCAGTTGATCTGATGTGGCAGTCAATCCGAATTAGTGATCAAACGTGAGCTTCATTTGAGGTTTCTGGATTCAAATTTTCAGAAAAATGTCTAAGTATGGAAGGACTCCTAAAGTCAAAGGTTGACTTTTAAAAATTCAAAAATAGAAGTGCGCATGGGAGGAGTTTTCAATTTACTAAATTTAGATCTTCAGTTGAACTCTTTGCATGTCAACTTCTATTTCATATATTTTTGGTCATAATTGGCTAGAATTCGTGTGCATGCACTAGTTAACTGAGTCTTTCAAGGTGGTGCCCTAATTAGGGGTTGTTCTACATCCAGTTAACTGAGTTTGAAGCCAAATATAGGCCATGCGTGAGTTTTGAAGCACAAGGGTACTTCAAGCACCATTTCCAATGCTTGGCATGCATTTCATAGGCCTAAGAGGATATTTTTCTATATATTTTGCTAATGGCGTCCATTATTCTTCATCAAAGTTGACAAGAAACATCTTTTCTTGAGCATAGAATTGATCTGCAGGTGCTACAGGTGTCAGATTTCAGTATTCTTTGTGGCTACAGATTCAGATTGTTCAAGGGAAGATTATTTCAGACTTCATTTTTCATTTGCATGCAGGTTTTATCAGTTCTACTTCAAGCATAGGCGAATTTTTATAGAAGAAGAGAGAAAACAAAAAAAAAAAAACTTCTATTCTTCTGTCTTATTTTCTTCTATTCTCGTCTTAGGTTTTCTTCGCATGTCAAAGAAAACGGCAAATTTTTCAGAAAAGCATCATCTGGGTTCGAGTATTTCAGCATCAACAACAATACCCATGTCTTAGATTATTTTGTGAAAATTGCCCCGCTGCCTCTTTTCTAGAGCACTGTGCTTTTTTCCAGAATTCTCTTTACATGTGGGCCTAAATCACATTTTTTCGCAAATCTGTTGATCTGGGTGGTTTTAGGATTCATTTCTACACAAAACCCATGTTCCAGATTTTCGTGGGAAAAATTGCCCCCAGTACCCCTAACTGCCAGTTCAAATCTCAATCGAAAACTTTTTGCATGCAAGCCTAAATCCCATTTTTTCGCAATTCTAACATTCTGGGTTATATTAGAGTTTGATTCTACACAAAACCCATATCTTAGAATTTGTCCGAAAAAATTCACTTCCCCTTGCTATTTTTAGCCTATCCTCGAGCTTTTTCAGTTTTTTCAAAGTTGTCCAAACATACCCGACTTTACAGTCAAAAGTCTAGTTTTTCAGAATGCAGTATAATCCCATAGATTATAAGGCCAAACAGGTCTTTCTTCATAACTTTCTAAAAACTACCGATACCGACTTAAGTCATGTTTTTCCCATCGTCAATCTGAACTCATTGGAGGGTATCAGCAGTACTACAATTAAAAATCTTGAACGTTCAGGTATATTTGCAACAGCATCCATTCCTATCTCAGTCTTTGATCTCGAGTTCGTACTTGCTTGTGTCAAGCATTATGACTCGTCTACCAGACAAATCAGATCGACAGATGGAAAGATTATTTGTAGCCTTGAGCCGAGGGATATAGACAAGTGTTTTTCTGTTCCTCCATGTTCAGATCATTTCGCTATATCCATTTCAGATTGTGACAAAATATGGGAAGAGGACAAGGATAGATCACAAAAGAAAGTAGCTCAATGGTGGTTGAAAATTCAGAAAACCAACATGCCAAGGAAGATTGCATGTGGGGATTTCAAAGACGAGATAGCTATTTTGATAACTTTCCTTAATCGGTTAGCAGGTTCTGAACACGCAAGCGTTTTCCGAACGTGGATGTTTTACCTCATCTCACGAGTTATTGATAAGAAGGAAACATTTGACTGGGCCATGATTATCAGCGAGTGTCTTCACCAGTAGATTACAGAGTTCCTAAAGATTCACGAATTCCACATGGTGACTTTTCTGGTTTATTTAGTTGCATTTCAAGGAAGCTTTAAATTATTAAAGACCGATGGAGTTCTGGGTGTTCAGCGAGTGTATGAATACTAACCTTAGTTGGAGTTTTCGAAAGCTGAATAGGACTTTATAGCAATGAATGACCACTTTCTTATGAGGATAGTCAGAAATTTAGATAACGAGTTGCATGTGAGAATTTCTACAGAGGCACAATCAGCAATGGAGAGTTGGGCAGATTGGTTTATCCAATTTCCTACTTTCACATATATTCGTGTATATGGATATACAGGAGAGCCTCTGATGCTACCGAGGTACCCATCGGATAAGGTTCACACTTTTCTTTGCAATCGACATAAGCTAGCTTTCACCTTTCCGTTTGAGTTAGGTATTTACAAATGCAAAACAGCTGTTGATTGCAAGTTAATGCCACACGAGTTAGAGAAACTTCAGCTTGGGTGTTTTCCTCAGAAGCGTGCCTATGATCCATTGGGTCATTATTCAACAAGGTTGGAGCGAAATGTTTCACATTCAACAACGCTTGAGGACTTTTGGGTCAATTGTGAGGATGAATTTGAGGTGTGTCGTCTTCATTATTGTAGGCTTACTATTCCACGGATTGCTGATTTCTTGTCAGAGGATGTGGAAGGTTTGTCTGATGATGATGGCGAGATACTTCTTCATTCATTCATTAGAGACCAAGTTGCTTGCCAGCCACTTCGCCAACCTGATTGGTATATCCCAATGAATACTTCAGTGAAAGACTTATCCAGGTTTGTTATCAAAACCACCATGTACTTCCTTGAGAGCAAGCGGAAGCGAAGGGTGATCCCAGTTATAGAGCCTCCAGCAGTGGTGGTTTCTTCTTTACCTTCTACTTCTAGGGCTAAACCTCGAGTCAAGGTTACTATGAGGCTGCCTGAAGGGGTTAAGATGGGAATTAATTCAAAAGGAAAAAGCATCACCAAAAGGAAACGGGTTGAGAAAAAGCCAGCACTTCCAGTTGAGAAAGAGCCAACACTTCCAGTTACAGAAATAGTACTTCCAGAGCCAGTTATTTCATCAGAACCAATTATTCAGACTGAGGCTGGTTTGTCATCTCCAGGTTCACCTTTTTCACCACACTCGTCTCCCATAGATATTGATTCGGAGCCTGAGACTTCGATACATGAGACCTCTATACCAGTAGATCTGCCAGTAGCTAATACAGTAGAAACGGCTCCACCTTGAGAAGACAATATTCCTTATTCATCTTGGCTCGAGAAGTCATTGGAGAGGGAGAGGCGTATTCCTTCATATAATCTTGATTTATCTAAGTTCGGTGAGCCCTATCAGAATAGGTTGAATAAGAGGGCCAGAAAGAAGATTAACATTGAGAAGAACCTTGAGGCAAAGATCGTCATAGAGGTTGCTACTCCTCCAGAAGGAAAATACTTGGATGAAGTTGATGTTGGTGATTTTACCTTCGTCAAAACTAATCTAGGTAAGAATACTCGACACACCGACGTGAATTTATTTAGAGTCGTCGCGAGTAATCTAGAGGAACGCATCATGAAGGATGGTGAGGATAAGGCAGTTCTCAAGACTGAGATCAGGCAACTTCCCCGGTACATCTCGGGTTTGCTTCATGGCAATGAGGGGCAAGCACCTTTACTCCCACAACTTCGAGAGACCGCTGCAGAACAGCAGAGGATTCAACACTTGGTTAATCGAGGAAAGCTACTGGATACCTAGATTGAAGACTTTATTGTTGTTGGTCGACACATCCTCACAGAGCTATATCAGTTGAGGGTTGACGCACATAGTCTTCGCCAAAGAATTCAGGAGCTCGAGATTGTCATAGTCGAGCGTAAGCCGAAGGACCTGATTTTGATATCACAGCTCGCAGGAATCTATGACGCCATTGAAGCAGATGGAGATCAGAAGTAGGTCTTCACTTGGAGAGAATTGTATCTTTGCAGGGTGGAGACATATGACAAGATTTCTGCTAAGATGAGCATGATTTAGGAAAAGGTTGTTGCAGCTCTTCGTTTCATCAACGAGTACATCACTCAGATCCCATGTCATTATCGGCATGAGGATGGTACCTACGTCGAGTTAGAGGCAGTTCAAGCTGAGTTCAAAGAATTAGTTCATGATAACCTATGTGGAGAGCCAGAGGCGTCCAAGATGGAGGAGTTTACAATGCTGACTATCAGTTTCAAAAAGGTGACCACAGAGGTTAGAGATGGTCAAAGGGAGATCCGAGATGGAGACAAAGAGTTAGACAAGCATTTAATCATCGTGGATAGCGTCAGAGTGCCAGATGATGATACTATTGATAAATTCTTAGAGGAGATGATAAACTCGGAGTAGACTTTCAGTTAGACCATGCAGTTGCTTACAATGATGAGTCATCAGAAGTAGTTAACTTGAGGCTTCTTTCTGAGTTAACTTGCTATTATACATTGCATGCATGTCTTTCTTGGAAACATCTACATATACTTGGAGATTAGATTAGATTTTTTAGTTGACTGATGATAGCATTCCAGTTGACTTGCTTTCAATAAGGACGTGCATGTTGCACCTTGTCCATTTAGATTAGATGTTTCAGTTAACTGATGATAGTTTCCCAGTTAACTATGTAGTTTCATTCAATTAGGGTTTAGGAATAAGATCTTGCATGCATTGAAGACTGTAGTTGACTCAAGGTGATTTTAGGGTTGCCTACACTTTGGAGTCTATAAATAAGAGCATTCAACTCATTTGTATTTTAACTTTTGCTTGATAGCATACATGCTGCACCTACCTTGCTTGTAGTATTGCTATTATTGTATCTATTCAAGGAACTTTTACAGGAGATTAATATATGTTGCGCCTACCTTGCCTGTAATATTGTCTTTGTTGGATCTATTCTAGAGTATTTGTTTTGATAATGAATTGTTATGCCACTCGGGTTCCATGCAATTATTATGATGAATGCTTGCCTTAGTTAGATATAGTGGCTAGTTCAATCGTAAATTGTACGCGTCTCGCCTATGCAATTTGCTGTCCTAGTTGGCTATTTTTTGTGTTTTGTTATCCATGGGCCTATTCGAATTAAGCAAATAGTTGTGCCCACCTTGCCCTCATGTTGAGAATTCGTACTTAAAGCCTATCATATGTGTGTGTCATAATAAACTTATTCAGTTGAGCAGATAGTTGTGCCCACCTTGCCTTCATGTTGCAAAACTGTACCCAACTTATCGTATATAAACCATTCCCACTCCATTTCCTCACGCTCTATTTTCGTGAGTAAACTGGGTAGATTTTAAAGAAGTTAGCTTAGTTGTAGTTACATGATCTGCAAAACCAGAAAATACTTAGCTGCAACGTTCTAGGTTTTCTTAACCTTGTGCCTCTACCAGCTGAGAACAAAAAGATAGGACATCAGTTTAGTTTTCTATTTCATGCATTCCAGCACAACGAGGGAGCTTCCCCTCCTAATTTGAAGAGCACTCATTGCATAGTGTGCATAGCTGTACATACAAACTCACACTCCAGAGGTGTTAGTTCTTACGCCAACAACAGTCTATAGTTGAAAAAGGCGCCCCTCTTGAAGAAAGGTGCCCTTGGATCTCAGAGGGCAAATATAAACATTTGGCATCTTCAAATCAGTCCTCATGTTCACTTTCATGTTGGCTCGACAACGAAACAATCAGCAAAATCATCTGATTCAAGGATCATTGACCAACAACCGTCGGCAAAGTATGGAGGATCCATCAGCGACGAAGATGCCAAATCAGAGAGCTTCAAGGTAAAAGCGCCCCTGCTGGCCAAGGGCGCCCCTTAGTTGCAGGCACCATATGAATCCATAAGCAACAACTCTATACATGATATCTTTCTAGCTTCCTCCCAGCCACGTGATCAATCTGATAGCAGGTTCACAAGACACACCAAACGATCACGAGTTGAGATCAAGCAGAAAAAGCCAAAATTGAAGAACTGGAAAGACAAGCCAAAAAATGGCTAAGGCATGATCAAAAGTGCCCCTCTTGAAGAAAGGTGCCCTTTCTTTAAGGCATGCAGATGCCACTTGAATGCTTACTGCTCTCCAGAACAACCTTCTCAGCTATGATCAATCTCGACAACGAGACTATCAACAAAAGGATCCGACAACTGAATCATCTAATGACAGAGATCAAGGCAGGCAGTTCCAACATAAACAAAACCAATCAACAAGCTAAAAGTGCCCCTACTGGACAGAGGTTCCCTTGAGTTTGAAGGACATAAAATCACTGTCATCAACTGAGAAGTCAGTCATCCAGTGCAGGACTGAGATGGATACCCGATGCATCGTCAAGCAAAGTCATCTGACTCATCCATCAACGTGAACGTCAGATCAAAGCAAAGAGGGTCTGAAAAGGCCAAAACGAAGAATAGTCAATGAAAATTGACTAAGGCACAGCCAAAAGCGCCCCTCTTGAAGAAAGGTGCCCTTCATTTTGGAGGTCCAAACTTAGTTTTCTGAGTTAATCTCTCCCAGGCATATCTCATCAGGTTGATCCCATCTCGACAACGAATCCATCAGCATCTGTCGAAGATCAACCGATCAGACATGATCGAAGATCAAACAGAAGCACTTCAGCCTGCAAAAAATGATCAAAACTCCAAAAGGGAAGCCTAAGAAAGTCAAAAGCAAATGTTGACTTGAGTTAACAAATTTTGGAGGCAAAAAGAGGCCAAACACTCCACAATTAGTGGAAATCACCTTTTTGAACTCCAAATCAGGCTCAATCATGAGTTGGATGCCCAATTGATGCTTGCAACTCCAAATTGGCATATCAAAGCATCTAGGCATCCATTATTCATTATTTCTTTGCAGGTTGAGGAGCTCAAGAACGGATATTTTTCTTCTACAACATTTTTTGAAGATCTGACAGAGGGATTTTCACCGTTCTTCATATTTTTCAAGATCTGTTGCACAAAGGGACTATTTATCAGAGTTTGCATCAAAAGGCATAATTCTTCCAGATTGACAGCCGACAACTTCCAATCCATCTTCTGTCTACTTCCTCTATTTTTGTCTATATTTCTTTGTATGTCACAAGAAACGACAGATAATCACAGATTTGGCCAACTAGGTATGATCAGCACAACTTTTTCAACAAAACCCACATGTTGGATTTTTCCAGAAAAAGTAGCTCTGCTGCCCCTATTTTTTAAGGTTTCAGAAAAAAGTCATAATATAGAAAAACGGACAAACTGGGTTTGTTTAGCTTTGAAGCATGAACAAAACCCATGTGTTGGATTTTTTTGAGAAAAATCACTTTCTGGTGCCTCGCTACCTCTACCACCGAAGGGCTCTTGCATGTCATAGAAAATATCATTTTTCCGAATTTTTGATGATCTGGGTTTGTTTAGAGAATTATTCTCAACAATACCCATGTCTCAGAATATTTCGTAAAAATTACCCCCGGCAAGGCTATTTTTAGCAGTTCTGGGAAAAGTTGTCTGAGCAGCATCATGTGCACAGTCAATCTTCAAGGTTTTTAGAACGCAGTTCTCCCAAGATGAATACAAGACCAAAATGGTCTTACTCCATGATTTTCTGAAAACGAATGGCACCAATCTGCGTCGGGCACACCCAGAGGTCAATCTAGCTAAATTGACAAGCATAGAAACAAGTCCACAGATTCCATAATGGTTTCACCTCGTATATCTGATCGCCTTCCAAGGCCAGTTTAGAGGATGGTAACCGTTGGAATTTTACACATGCAGCAAGTTCATGCGCATTTCTCATAGTTGGAGTGATCATGGCCAAACTTCTTGGTTTCATCATCAAGCTTTGCGGTTTCATCATACAACACTCTTCCATTGAGAAAGATCAAGGAAAACATCAAAGTTGCAAAAGAACGCGGAAGGTAGTCATTCCCAACACAGAGCCGTCATCGGTTAATACTACACTACCTTCCACGTCAAAGTGGAAACACAGACAAAAAGAAAAGGAGTAACCCTCCTAAGGGAAGTAGAATGAAGGAGATACATACATCAAGTTGCTGACAAGCGCAAGCTGACAATTGATAGGCATGTAACAGTCTCCGTATGAAGAAGTCAACGAATGAACAAAAGCACCGTTGACCAATGGTGATGAGGTGTCAAACACCTCAAGAAGGATGTCCTACCCTCCAAAGTAGGAATAAATATGACTGAAGTCAACTTGATGCCCCTTTCCAAGTTAACTCCAGATCTCCACAGATCATGCATGTCAGATCCCACTGATCTAGGATGTCTAATTGACTCCCACAATTTGTGGATCTCATATCTCCTTTAAAGGTGGATGTCTATTTTGGAGACACATTTGTAAGTTCACTTTTAGTTAGGTGTCAGTCAACTGAGGTAGACTCCTAGTTTGACTTTTGTTTAGTTTCAATTAACTAAAGTAGATTTCCAGTTAACTGCTTGCTTACCCACTTTTAGACATAGGAATAAATCTTGTTGATTGGCAAGAACTGATTGTTAACTCAAGGAGATTTTAGGGTTGCCTACTCCTTTGAGTTTCTATAAATAAGAGCCTTAGGTTCTTTATTTGTTTAACCTTTATTTGCTAGCAAAATTTCTACGCCATTGTTGCCAAAGTTAGCTTGTTTATATATGTTCACTCTTGGATGAGAGTTCGTTGGTTGATCGCAATTGTGCATGATTTCGTGCCTTTGCTGTCCCAACCTTTGTAATTCTTTGGAGAAGCTTGAAGAAATAAATCAGAAGGCGCATGCTTGCTTGATCTAAATACCTCAGTTATTCCAAAGTCTTGTTTTCAAATAGTGTATTGTTTCAATCTCCTCCTTGGACAGGTGTCGTCGCCTCCCTGGATATTTTGTCATCGATCATTATCGTTTGATGTTGTTTAATGTTTTGTCTTGCAGCCTACACTTTGGACAGGTATTGTCACCTCCTCGGGAATCCTGTTAGACAGGTCATCATTCCTTGTTGTTTCCAATGAGCTATTTCCAAGCCTACACCTCGGATAGGGGTTCATCCTCCTTGGCAAGTCTCAGATCTAGTTTACCGTAAAAGAGTGTTTGCTTGTATCAAGCCCTATCTTGGTATATATCTGAAGGTTCAGAGCCTCAGCCATATTCCATTGAGACGGAGGATTCAAGTAATCCAACCAATCCATTTCACTCCTACACCCTGATGCTCTGTTTATCTTGAGGAGGTAGGATAGTTTAGAAGTTTAGTTAGTCGTAGTTAAGATCTGCGGAAACCAGAAAAAAGCTTAGCTACAACGCATTGTGTTTATGCACCCTTGTGTCCTGCCGCTGACTAAAAAAGATAGGAATCTTAATATACCCCTTTTTTACTGTAGAAAATCAGCAAAGAGAGATCTTCCTCTCTATAATCCAAAGAGCATGTACTAACACACTTGCAAAAGCTGTTCGTTTCCAATAAGCACTCCAGAGGTGCTAATTGAAATGCCAACAGTGTCCAAAACCTTTGCTCATAAAAAATGCAATCAGCCACAACAATCCTTGCAGTGCTTGTAGAAAAGGATGAGGAAGACCACTCCTCACCAACAAACATGAGCCTTAAAGCTTCCTTTGACTGAATCAAGGATTGCAACGTGATAAAATTTGTTGCAAACCTAGTGATGCCAGGACGAGACAACTCCCTCAACCCCGTGTATCGCCTCATAAGGTTAAGCACCCATGTGTGATTATATACAAATTTGCAAATGTTTTTTGCTGCATCCACACATGTTTTGATCCATGGGAGCTTGCCAAGATCCTCCATCATGAGTTTAATGCAATGGGTGGCAGATGGAGTCCAAAATATAGTAGGGTGCCTGTCCATCAATAATCTACTAGCAGCAACATAATTTTCTGCATTATCTGTCATCGCTTGCACTACATTCTCTTCCCCCACATCAGCTATCACCTCCTCTATAGCCTCACACAGGTATGTGACATTTTTTAATTGGGTAGAAGCATCAATGGACTTCATGAAGACGGTGTCACTTGAAAAAATAAGCAAAACCAATTATTCAATAAATTAAAAAACATAAATCAGCCATATTAAATTATTAATCACTAAATCAAATTCAAATTTCAATGCATTGAGGGAAGTACAATTACCGAGGAAACTAGAAAATTAAGCAACGTCTTATTTCTCCTATCGGTCCAACCATCAGTCATGATGGTGCAACCAATCCTCCTCCACTGCATGTGCTGCTCCTCTAATTGTGCTTTCACATCTGCCACCTTTTGAGTCAAAAGTGGGCCCTTTAATTCATCTTCAGTAGGGGCTTTGAACTCCACCCCACATATGGTTATGGCATCAACCATGTTTTGCCAAAAAGGAGACCTAAAACATGTCATAAATAAATTAATAAGTTACTTACATAAGTATTGTAAAATGAAAAGTTTTAAGTTTTTAACTTTAAATTTGAATTCGATAATGAGATACATCTAAATTCTAAAATAATAAAATTTAAATATAAATTTTAAAACAATTAAATGAAAAATAATTACCTGGCTACATGGAAGGGAATGGTGCAGTAGTACCAAAAGAAGTTTGCAATTGTCTTTTTTGCTGCATCATGTGCGTCCTTGTTCCAACCCATGCTCTCAAGCGATGGTTGGGAACCAAGAGTAGTGTGTGGTACAAAATATGAGTCCACCCTAGATTTACGAACTCTAGAGCCAATGCTAATACTGCCACTACCACTAGTAGTAGTAGTGCCACTAGCACTAGGAATACGCATAGGCATAGTTGGTGCAGAAGCACAAGCATTAGCACATGCACTAGCACTAGGGGTATGGAGGCATGGAAGAAGCATCTCCAATAGCACCAAGTCCCTGTCCAACTCCAACACTCACCAACTCCTGCCTCTGTCTCTTTTTCATTTCTTTTTGCATTTCAAAAGTTTCTAATTGCACCTCCACTTCAAGAACAACCTCAAGAGGTGCCATAGTGCAGCCCATTGCATCATGGATGGGTATGTGTGCAATATGGTATTTTAATCTATTTATGCCTCCATGATATATTGTTTTGCAGTATTTACAATTTGCTTCTCCTTTTTTCATTCCGAGAAAGATTTCAGCATGTTTCCAAGCAAGGTCTTTTCTGCTTGGGTTTGAGACATTGTGAAAATAATAATATGGTTTGATTTGCAAATGAATGTGGCTGCAATAACAAGTAGGGTTTCTAAAATTATTTAAGTTGCAAGTAGGGTTTGTAAAAAAAAATGCAAACTCAAAAAAACAATGATTTTACAAATTACAATGAATTATTTGTTAAAAAAACACAAAAAAAACCAATTAAAATCAAACTTACCTCTTAGATTTGGCTTGGAAAAGAATGAAAACTCCTCCCAATCACTGGTAATGAGCTCTCAATGCACCTCCTTGCTGGTATGAAGCTTCCCAAATGATATATGACCTTGGATTTGTCTTCAACAACTTGTTGGTTGCCCTCTCTTCTCCTCCTATTTTTCTTCACAACTCTCTCTTCTCCTCCTATTTTTCCAAATGAATGAAATGAGGTTGCTTTTAGGGTTAGGGAGATACTATAAGACAAAAAAAAAAACTTAAACTTGAATTTTATGTTTTTTTATTGACTTTTTCACTTACTGTTGTCGGCCGCGTCTAGGGCTCGGGACTCTCTTGGATGGGGCGAGTTCGACGAGTCCGGCCTGGACGCGGTTGGACTCGGCCGCGTCCGAGTCCGGGCTCCCAGGACTCGGCCAAGGGTGCTCGGCTCAGGACTCGCCGACTCTTGGCGAGTCCGAGCGAGTCTACAATGAGAAGAACTATACAACTTGTGTGTGTTTTAAAGAGGCAACATACATCACTAAGGAAAATTAAGTTGAAGTAAAGAAGAAGATCAGTTGTGAAGAATTCATACAGATTTCAGATTTTTCAATTAGCCAAGGTTGATGCCTACAAAATTAGTTGGAGGTTGGTGCCTCAAGTTTGCCAAGGTTGGTGCCTTGCAAAAGGGAGTTGATACTTCCTATAGGTTGGTGCCTACAAAATCAGTTCGGTGTTGGTGCCTCTAGTAGGTTGGTGCCTACAAAAATCAGTTGGGGGTTTGTGCCTACAATCATTGTAATTGATATAAATATATAAGAGCATTATTTTGTGCCATGGTTTTCTCCCATAAGGGTTTCCACGTAAATCTTGGTGTTATCTTGTTCTTAATTTTCATATTCTTGCATGGTTTTTATTGCGTTCAATTAAGTTTAAAATTATAAAAAGTTATATTATACTAATTCACACCCCCCCCCCATCTTAGTATAATCATGTGCTCATCATCCACCCAATAGGCTGAATGGGTTTTTGTCCAAACAACCATACTACCCAAGGGTTTTCGTCCTAGGGCACATTGAACTTGTGAACACAAGCTCTCCAAAATTCTTTCATAGAAAATATCAAAACCAAGATGTCCAAATGACTTTCTCTCATCTCTTTTTAAAGGTTCAGCTGGATCTATTCACCTTCCTACATAGCATCCTCGAATGTCCTCTCAACCTTGTTCTTATCAACAAATACCTTTTGTTGATTCTAAGCACGGTGAAGATTCTCCTTAAGGGACTTGAGAATATCTTGGTTATCTTGCATCAAGTACCTTTTGTTGATTCTAAGCACGGTGAAGATTCTCCTTAAGGGACTTGAGAATATCTTGGTTATCTTGCATCAAGTCTCTCACCTTAGGAGCTTGACTATCATCAAATACTAAGTCTATAAAAGACATAGTGTCATACCCATACAAGGCTCTAAATGGTGGCATGCCTATCGACAGGTGATAGGTGGTATTGTAACAATGCTCTCCCAAATACAGTCACCTGATCCAATCCTTTTTCTGCCAAGCAACATAATTGCGTAAATACCCTTCCACCCATTATTTACAATCTCCATCTACCCATTTTTCTGGGGTGGTTGCTAGTGCTTGGGTTCAATCAGTACCAACCAATTCGAATAACTCTTGCCAAAACACACTGAGAAACTTGCTATCCCGATTGTTGACAATGGTCTTTGGAATCCCATGATGTTTAAACACCTCTCTAAAGAATAACTTTGCAACCTGGGGTGCCCTATAATCAACTGAAATAGCAAAGAAATGTGCTTCTTAGTCAATTTGTCAACAACCACATATTTGCAATCTTTTCCTTGGACCTTTGCAAGACCTATAATAAAATCTATAGATATACTCTCCCACTTCTGCTCAAGAAAAGGCAATGGCTGAAGTAATCCTATAGGAAAAGTACGCTTAGACTTGTTATGTTAACAAGTCATACACTCTATAACATAACGTAAGACATCATCCTTGAGACCCTTCCATGAGAATCTCTCCCTAATTTGTGTGTAGGTTTTGAAGAACCATGGATGTCCCACTAGAGGAGTATCATGAACAACCCTCAAAATCTTATCCTTCATCTTAAATTTAGGTATATCATGTCCTTGTAATAAATCACATCTTTAACCACCTTATACCTATCATCTTGAAGCTTACTGTCCATGAGCTCGCATGCAAATGTATTCTTGGAACACTCAACCAAAAGGTGAGCCTTCCAATCACTTGAAATCTTTGACATAGAGCAGAGAGTGGGTTTCCTAGATAATGCATCAGCTACAACATTCTTCTTACCCTTAACATATTAATATTGAAATCATATGCATGAATCTTACTCACCCACTTTTTTTGGCGCTCATTTAAATCCTTTTGCTCCAAAAAGTATCTCAAACTATTGTGGTTTGTCCTCACCACAAATTTTCCACCCACCAAATATTGCCTAAATTTTGTCAACTTATGCATGATGGCAAGCATCTTCTTATCATAGCTGGAATATAATTGCTCCACATCTCTCAACTTCCTACTCTCATAGGCTATGTGATGTTTATATTTCATAAGAACGAAACCTATCCCTTTGCCCGATGCATCACACTCTCGTACAAACGATTGAGAAAATTCTAGTAAGGCCAACACTCGACAAGTGCTCAATAGCTCCTTAAGTCTATCAAATGTAGCTTGAGCCTCATCCAACCATCTAAATCCCCCCTACTTAGTTAGATTCATAAGAGGTATTGCAAACTGAGAAAACCCCTTGACAAATCTCTTGCAATAATTGCATAACCCGAGAAAACACCTCAAATCTGAAACGTTCCTCCATGGTGACCAATCCAAATGGCAAGTATCTTCTCTTGGTGCACCTTCACTCTTCCAACACCAATCACATGTCCCAAATATAAAAAAATTGTCATTCCAAATTCACATTTGGAAGCCTTCGCAAATAAGGACTGTCTCCATAATGCACAAAACCTCATCAATTTCGTTGAGGTGATCATCCCATGTCTTATGGTATATCAAAATATCATCGAAGAATACCAACACAAACTTTTCCAACTGTCGATTAAAGATGTGATTCATACATGACTAGAAAGTTGCAAGAGCATTAGTAAGACCAAAGGGCATAACCAAAAAATCATAATGTCCATAGTGGCATCTAAATGTTGTGATATGTATATCCTCCTCACAGACTCCAATCTAATGGTACCTTGAACAAAGATCAATTTTTAAAAAGTAAACTACCCATGTAATTCATCCAATAACTCATCTATCCTGGGTATAGGGTACCTATTTTTGATTGTCTTTTTATTCAAGTCACGATAAACAATGCACATCCTCATTGTGCCATCCTTCTTTTTTACCAAGGCCATTGAAGATGCAAAGGGACTAGAGCTAGGTATAATGTGTCCCATATCCAATAACTCCTTTATCATTTTCTCAATATCCACTTCGAATATTTTGGGGTGACAATGAGTAGTAATAATGGGCTTGGAGCCCTCTTACTCAATCACATGCTCAAATCCATGATCAGGAGGTCTGCCAGGTGGAATATCTCCAAACACCATACTGCATTTATCCAAAACCAACTATGTCCATGTGATAATGTTTGTCATCATTAGAAGATTTGGAAGATACAAAGCATTAGGCTGCCCCATGCAACCTCATTATGTCTAAACAACGCTTCCATCCTCTTGGTTGTCACTGCCCTTGGTGCACCATTTGCCAAAGCTCTCAGCACTATCTTCTTCCCATCTGACATGAACTCCAACTCCATTTTTTGGAAGTCCTAATTGTATCTTCCAAGTGAATGTAACCACTGAACTCCCAAAACAACATCGGTCTCACCAATTCCAACCACGTAAAAATCATCAATAATCATATAATCCCCCAATGGGATGCTCAACTATGAAATCTTCTTAGTGCAACTCATCTTGAAGTCGTCGGCTACCATGACACTGAAACTAGGAAAATCCTCAACTTGTGATCCTCTCTTCACCACTAGACCATCATCAATGAAATTATGAGTGGCCCCACTGTTAATCAAACATGTAACCCATTGTCCCTTTAGTACTTGTCTCACTCATAAAGGGTGATACTTAGGAACACTTGATAATGTAGCAATAGCACCATGAGGCATGTCTCCTATAGTAGTATCAGCATGCTCTATCTGTTACTTCTCATGTTCACTATCTGAACTAGTGTCAACTATCTCCTCATCAATGTCAGAAGTGACCTCTATATAATGTGCTTTGCCTTTCCCAAGGCATCTGTGACTAGGTTCCCATGGCTCCTTGCAAGAGAAGCATAACCTCTTCTTGCGTAACTAATTCCTCATCTCAAATTCTATCTTAGGTGGCATGTGCTTAGGTTGATTAAAGGATCTCCTTAATGGTTTATTTCTCTTGAAGCTCTCCTTTTGGCATTGATATGTGGGAGGTGTAGTCTCTAGATCAAGTTCCATTTGGATAGCATCTTGTAATGTAGTAGGTTTGAAAGCCAGTTTGCATTCAAACTCTCTATGAACAACATTACCACTCTCTTCTTCAACATGTCAAGAACCTTAACAACAACCTTTTGGAATTCACTGATGTAGCTATCAACATCCCCTCGTTGTCTAATCAATGCCAACTCACATAAATACATCTCTACATCTTTTCGGTCCAATCTAGCAATCAATTTGTTGTTGAACTCATCATAAGACTGAATCAAAGCATTGTTTTGTGTCACCAAACCATGATGCCACCAATCACATGTTGTTCTCTCCAATGCCACCAGTTGCATCGGCGCCAACCATATTGCCAGTCACCTCACCAATGTCGATACTACTAGTTGCAGCATCACCGACAGTCACATTGCGAGCTACACCATTAGTGTCACCAATTGTTGAATCAACGCCAATCACATTGCCAGCCATAGCATCGACGGTGCCAACTACTATAGTATCGAGGCCAGTGACCACATGGGGAACAATCACAACGGTCAAACCGCCAACTTCTTGTGTCGGACTGCCAGGCGCACTAGGAAAGGCACAGATCGATGATTGGTTGGGATCAGTTGGTCTGATGCTTGAGGTCTTGGAGTTTCCACTACCGAGGGCCTAAACCAGGGATGCCCACCTATCATGACATAGCAAAGTTTCACTGCTAGGGTGGCAAAAGAGGAGGGAACACACCAGGATATACCACCAGTTGTGATAGGAGAGGTTAAGCCAATGGAAGTCGTACAAGAGAGTGGGGGACCATCATTGATGCAGCCTCCCACAATAGCCCAAGGGTCACCACTAGCCTCCCCATTAGGTGAAGAGGATGAGTCCAACAGGTCTGAAGGACTAGTTGTGGAGATGTCAAATCCAGACCTATTCTAGGATAAACATGTCATTGATTTTTGCTACTAACCCCATGTATTCAAGAGCAAGATCAACCTCAGCTATTAATCTTTTCAAAGGCACTTAGCTCTGATACCAATTGTTGAACACACTGTAGTGCTAAGAGGGGGGATTGAATCAACATATATTAAAACTTAACCATTCATATTTGTAGATTAACCATCACATCACCTTAACTAAAAGGAGAGAAAAATGAAAACATGCACAACACAAGGACACCAATATTTTTACATGGAAAACCCAATGAGGGAAAACCACAGTGAGAGTTAACTCACAATATATGAAGCTCATTGCTTACAATTACAATGTTGTTTAAGGTTCACTATCGAAGGACTTGCAGACTAAGGCACACAACCTTAGGGAAAGATACAAGGACCTATTGAGACTCACCATCTCAAAGTAGGATACATAAAAATTATAATGAAAAATATGAACATGAACTGCTCTAAACAAGCATCCAACATATGTTGATGTTGCAGTCCCTTTTTATGACAATTAACCCATCATAATGACTTCACACACTTCATATTCAACATTATGCACAATCTTAATTTTCCATTCACCAAATTACCTTCACAAATGACTTTTATCCTCTATAAATATACACAACTCAAAACATCAATTAGGTTAGCTCAAAGTTGACCTATAAATTGAAACATGTGAAACTACATAAGTCAGCTCCAAACATATACTTTATGAAAATAAAATGATTTGTGTATCAACACATGGCATAGTAGGCTTCAAATACATCACAACATATCCTCCAAAGCAAAATTAGTTAATCAGGATCAATCATAGATGAGGGAAACAAGCCTATCGGCCCAAATAACGACAACACCACCAAATCTACCAACTGTTCAACTTTACACCATTGGAGAGAGACCAAAAACTTTATGCAGACCAAGATGAGAACAATTTAGACTTTGCACAATATCTCTTCAACCTTCTCCTAAAGAAATTGATCATCATATGTTGGTGCAAGAAGAGAAACATATTGAACTAGTGAAAACAGAACATTCCAGATAGACTATAACACTTCAAAACATAGGATGTTGCATTGTTGCACAACAAAACTTCTAATACTTGCAAGGATGAACCCATACATCTTTCTGAGCATATTCCCAAGTCCACGCAACCACAACTATCTCACCAGAGGAATGCAAAGCATTCTAATAGGCCTTCATCAACACCTTACTCTACTAGAGCACAAACCAGAACATTGCCATTTGTAACTTTCATTGTGAAATGTGTAATGACTTGAATTCTTGAATATATCACCTTCACATCTCGACCCTCTTATCTTCCAAACCACAAGACAAAAACTTGCTCTGTGGAAGTATGCAAACCAAAACATCATGACACTATCTTAGAGTATACTCTATGATTTCCTTAGTAAAAAGTCTACAATATATCTTTAAGTGTGGTACACCAAACTAATAAAAGATCAATGTAGGCATGTTGGAAACATATTGGAACAAGTGTACCCACCTCCGCATCACACACAGGCATCGGACAAATCACCATTCTTTCTCATACAACACTACTAACTTGCACTAGCTGATATCGCTGCACATCCACTATCTCTGGAGTATTATACAATCTTTAGCATACACATTAGCACATCTTGAGTTGACATCAATGACGAAACTTATTGCCAATACTATTGTCCTCAAACTTGATAAATTATGGATGTTTTTGCACAAAATCTTCATCTTCCCATGTGGAAAATTCAATTGGAAAATGCTTCAATTTAATGAGGTACTCTATAATAGTCCCAATCATTAGCTTCTCTATGTGTGTCTAAAAAATTAACTTAGGCTCCAAGATGGGTCTTCCCTATTCATCTAGTTTAGGTAGCACCATAGTTGGCAAACTCGTGAAAAACGCGCGAGTTTTTTTGAAAACGATTTGTTTTGAGTTTAACTCGCTTGGACGAATTTTTCCGAGTTTTTCGAAAAACTCGGCTTTGCAAAAAAAAGTGTTTCTAATGAAATTTAATCAATTTTTTTGAGTTCTTGAGTTTTTCCGAGTTTTAAAAAAAATTCCAAATTTTGGCTTGGCGAGTTTTTTTTTGGGGCATGTCTTCCAACTATGGGTAGCACTATTTCTGTTAAAATTTTGTGTTGATCTACTTCCCTCTTCATTTTGTTATGTGCATTTTCCTTGTTATCCTTGAGACTACAAGGTTCCTCTTGCTAGTGTTGAATATGTTATTCCATTCTTCTTACCTTTGAAGAAGACAAATATAATACATGATGACCTAGCATTGATTGAATGGCTTGATTAGGATCTTGTTTGGGAGACAATCCTTTAGGCCTGTCCCTCAAAATAGATTGTGGATTTGGAGATGAAAAAATATTTGACTGTTGCATTTTCAATGAAAATAATTGAGCCACGCCTATATCTACCCACTTCTAAAATATTTTTTGCATATGGCGTGAGCTTATCATGTGTGGATACTTTGCATGCAACCTTCTTAGTTCAAATTTTTTTATCGTTTGTGTAAAAATGAAGAACTCTTGGAAGTTCATCTTAGTTATTCCTAAGGTAGTGACCCATTAGATTCCCAAAACAACATTTTCTCTAATTGTTGGGATAGTAAACATAGGAAAATCAAGCATGTAGTCTCCCATGGTGAGTTTAATATTGTGGCATTTCTCCAAACACTTGACTATACCTCTATTTGGAATCATAACTTGAAATTCTATTGTTGGATAAACAAAAAAGTTATATTATGTTGTCAACTTATTGTTGATGAAATTAGAGTAATCCTTGAGTCAATCAATACTATTACTTTTTATTGTTTGTGGGGTGCTAATATCTAACAATGTATGGCAAGAGATGGTTGGACATTTTGTAATAGACACCCATTGGATAAGATAATCTCACATAATGAGACAAATCCCTAGACCTATGCATAGTCCTTAATGGTCCATTTTTAATGGCCTTGCCTACATATCCTTTTCGTAGGAATCAAAGTCTTTATAGTTTGCACACCAATGATAGAGAGTATTCATCATCTCCTCTAATATGAGATCTCTGATCTTGCTTTTAAATCACATCCATTAGTTGATATTATGCTTCCAAAACACCTGATATGCAATTGCAAGATGGTTATTGCATCCCAATAAAAATGTTAGTTCAACCTACATTAGTGTATGAATACACACAAAACCATATAGGGACTAACATATACATACATCACATACATACACATAGTGATTAACTTAGGTATAGAACACATGTACACAATGGGACTATCTCATGCATATATCACCTAAACATAATGTGACTATGGGTGAGTGGAAGATCATGATGGGACAAATTATACTCTAAGAGGCAATGAAAAATATAGAAAAAAATTTAAGCAACTTCACGTAGAAACTTGAATAGGTTATTAAAACAATTTGAAAAATATGCAAGAATAGAATTTGTAGTAAATTGAATTTAGTTTCTAGGCTACTTTTTTTGGAAAAAAGTAAATTTATTTGGTGAAGATTTAAAATTTCAATGAAGCACTATAATTTTTAGTAGATATTATTCCAATCAACCTAAGTATGAACAAACAAAAAACTTTAAATATAAGTAAAGGACACATGCTCGGATGTGAAACATATTTTTTGATTTTTTTTTTGTAAGTAATTAGTTATGATTTTTTTACTAAGACTTTTTAAAAATATTAAAAAATAAATTTCTAACCAACCTAACTTGGTAAAAAAAATATGAAATTCAATTTTTTAAACCTATAGTTAGTGAAGCATAGAGTGTGACACATCTTTTGGATTTGAAAAAGGTGAAATGGTTTGAAAGTTATTGGTGTTTTTCAATTAGCCGATCAATTAGGACTTTAGGCATAGTGCATATAAAAAATCAATAATTATTATCTAATACATTAAAAACGAAGCATTTATTATATTAGTAGAATCCTGACAATTTCTTGAATAACTCTTTTTATTTCATCAAATTCGGATTTTTTAAAAAAAGTTATCAATATGAAGGGTGAAGTCTTGAAAAGATGATGAAACCTATAAACACGTTGGAGCAGTTGACCTTTTAGGCTTGACACTTCCAAGCCTAATTTCAAATCTTTCCCAAGACAAAAACCAAGGGAAAAGCTTTATATCAAAAAAATGGATATCCATTTCCTAGAGGTTTTTTTAATTAATTTTATGTTTTCAAAATGGATATTCATTATTAAAAATGGATATCCATTATTGCAAAATGGATTTCCATTACCTAAAAGTTGAAAAACACACTTCAACAAAACATTCATAACTTTTACATTACTAATCAAAATTTTGATTTTTATAGGTGTTGGAAATGTGATTCATAGATCTACACAATGGACTAGGTATTTTTTCTAGATTATAAAACCAAATTTTAATTACAATCATTTGAAATTGGTCCTTCATTTTTGAAAATCAAATACTCACAACTTTTGCATAAGACATCCTTTTTCCATGACCTTTTTTGTATCAATCATCTCAAAATACTTAGAACAATAAAATAATAATCAATAGTAAAAAATTTAGATTTTTTGTACTAAGGGGAGTAAAAAATTTGCATAAATTATCATAGAAGGCTTTCTTGTTGTCTTTAATCTTATGCACACCTTTCCCCAAGATAGCCTAGGAGAAAATGTGTTCCCTTGTGACTTAATGATAGATCTTAATATCAAGCAAGCTCATTTCTTGTATACTCTCTTGTGAAAGTTTTTCATTGTTTTTGCAGGTGGTCTTGGGTATTGAGCTAATCTCTAGCTCCTACACGGTATCATAGTCATGGTAATGCAAATTCCTTCTTATATTTGAGGGTGAGAGCTATTTCTAGTGAGAGATCTTGGTGGATTTTAGTTAGGTTGAGTATGCTCTTCTCTTGCACCATATGGTGATCTAAGGAATCAAAACAATTGAAAAAATAACACTTGTTTTGGGGGTTTTCTCTTTGTGGGTTTATATCGCAAGTTAATTTTGGTGTGTGTTGGAGGTAATCTGAGCTCACCATTGAGTCCAAGGCATTTGAGAAAGTCAAGATTGGCTTTTGTTTCATCAAAAATTGACATATTTTTCCAAATCAATAAGGATTTGAAGTAGGGAGGTGGTTGCCAAATTTAGGAGGTAGCTGATTTTTCAAAGCTCTTTGGACCAATGCAAACCTTAGAATTGCATTCAAAAGGCCCAACTACTCTAAGATCACCTATCAAATCATCAAAATCAAATATTTTTTCCCTGTACCCTCAGGTTTTTTTTTAGTATGTCGCCATTTTCGTACAGTATGAATCCATACCATGGTATGCAACATCGGTAGATTGCATTGAATATTCTTGTGGAATATGCTTTAGATTGATGGCACAAGGTCTGTGTCATCCATCTTCATTGGGCAATTCGTACGTTATCATATCATTGGACAAAATTTATTCAACACAATTTTTTATTATTAAAAATTTATTTAAAACTGTGGCCATGTACTTTATGTTGGTTTAATTTACCAACGGGTGATTTAAAGCTAAGCAAACAATTCTTTGTTTTTGGTGCCCCGTGGTCCCTTGGCTTAACACCAAGGGCTTTGTTAGTGTTTTGTAGCGGCGGGAGGTATTTCCTAAGAATAATTTATTTTAAGGCAAGTCGGCCTTTCTAATATAAAACAAATATTATATTGTCTAGGTCGACTCAAGAGGAGAGCTCGCCTATTTCTTGTATATATTGGAGATGGAGTCTCCACTTTATTCAATGAATTTTCCATGTCAATTCAGTTGCCTATCACTTAAGGAGAAGATTCGCACTCAAGGAGCAGATTCGAATTCAAGAAGAAGAGTTTATATTCTTGGTGACTAAGAATTTCGCACTATCTTCAAGTGCTAGTCTATTGTATGATGTTCGGCCTTTCTAGGGCCTAATTCAATGTGCTATTTCTGCACTATTATCTGATTTATAAGAGAAAAATTTGTTGTTGGGTTTTTCCCTTGTGAAGGGTTTTCCCAAGATAAATTGTTGTGTTGTCTACTTTGTTGTTTCTTTTGCTTATTGTTCAATTTTTATCTGAAAATGAACATGGTATCAGACTGGGTTCAAGAATATTTGATCAGATTTGACTAAGCATTTTTCATTGAATATCATTCCCATTCAGAGCAAATCTAAAGAAGACTTTAGATGTAGATCTAAAATGAATATTTGAGCGAATTGAAGGTGAACTATTGCAGACCTAAGGACGGCGGAATTTTCTATATGCTCAGACGTCTTGGAGTCGGGTTATTCTCTTTGATTCGATGCTTTTTGAAGAATAATTTCCCTTCTAGCAACGACTTTGAAAAGTTTTTTTTAATTCATTGTTGGATGAGGTGACACAACTTTGATTGCCATTTTTTATTCACCTGTTGAAGTCATGTAAATTATATGAGACGACTGTTTACTAAGCATGTGCGGGTTTCATAATATTTTGTCAATGCTAATACTTCAGCAACGGCTTCTTTCAGATTGGTCCTTGGTCTTCAGGGTGGCTAAACTTTTTGAATGATTTTAAATTTATCAGTGCATACTTTTTATGAAGGGACTCAAATGTTTTTGAAGTTGTTTTTTATTTTCCTAGCAGCTACATTATTCCTGACGGCTTCTGGGTTTGTCTGGAGTGTCGACTATAATTAGTGCAACTTTGTAGCGATTTTCTTTTATTGGAGACGTCTTCAGACTTCTTTTGAGACAGCTACAAGCTGTGGAGAAGGCATGATGGCAATTTATTAAAGTTTCTCTGACATCGATATATGTATGCCTGTGTAATGGCTTCTCTATGAGAAATGTTTTCTCTGTCTGAAGCTTACTCAGTTGTGGTATTTTGAATGAAGTTGTGTTTTTCCTTGTGGCTTGAATGGAAGGCTTGTTGTTTTATGTTTCCAACATCGCATACTCTTGATGGTGTGAGTCTTTGTCCAGCATGTATTGAAGACTCTTTTTCCTGCGGACTTCTATTATGATATTGTGTGTCGGTTCCTTAATTAATGTGATTTAGAATGCTTTTGATCTTACGCTAGTGCTCTTGAATTTACTTTGTGACTATTCTTATATGGCAGACTTTAGTGTTGTGGCTGCTCATGCTTGAGAAATGTGTGAGAAAAGAAAGTCAACGTATTGTCATTTTATGTGGAAGAAGCTATATTTGTAGTTTATAGTTGTGGAGTTTATGATTTGATTATAAGAATTCTCAATTTGAAGTGAACATGCTACTAAGTCCAGGCTGTTGTGTGAATATGGAAAATGTTGGAGCATATTACAAGAGGTGTTAAAAGCCTAGTCTTGAATTTGTGTTCAGCTTGAGGTAGTTTTCAGTTTGAGTGTTGAGTAAGTGATCTTGGGGGTACCAAGCAAAGGTTGTAGTGGACAAGACAGTAAACTTGAAAAGCCATTTTCTATTGGAAGGGTTGGGCTTGGATTTGTTTCTAAAGAAAACACTGCGATGTTTAATCCTCATCCTGGCTTAAGTGATCTTGGGGGTACCAGGCAAAGGTTGCAGTGGACAAGAAAGTAAACTTGAAAATCCATTTGCTATTGGAAGGGTTGGGCTTGGATTTGTTTCTGAAGAAAACACTGCGATGTTTAATCCTCATCCTAGCTTAAGGATCCACTTTGGTGGCAGACATATTGGAACAATTTCCTGACCAATTTTCCCCATATATGCATTTTTTGGATGGGACTGGGAGGGTGAAAATATTGTAATGGAGCGGCTATCACAGGTCTCATAAAGAAATCTTGATATTCCGAATGGGGTCGATTCTCCCTTACTCAGCACTGTGTTGGCAGAGCACATAAGCATGGAATAATCTCTTTATAGGTGTTGGATTATTTGAAGACTTCATTATTTGAGGTGACGATTCTTGGAGATTAGTCAGTGAAGCTTATTCACTGAAGACTACTACTACAACAAACAACTGGTTGAATAGTTTCATATTATTGCATCATTGAATTCCTTGCTTGAACTAAGTCGGGATGTCTCCTTTGAAGAGGGGGTAGCCTCTAGGTGACTTAAAGGATATTACATGGAGATAGTTAGTGAGGAGCAGGAGGCACCGATGGATATGGATTCATCCCTCTATTACACTCTTACCATTCAAAGGGAGTTAGATTCTGAGAATTCAAGGCATGAGTTGAGATCATGTCCAGGAAGAGGATTAAGGTTTTGAAATCAGGATTAAAATATGGCAAGGTCAAAAATGGTGTTGAGGAAAGCAATCCAGCTCTAGAGGGAGTCACAACATCATTAAGATTTGTTGTAATGTATATTTCTTTGAGACGAAGAAATATGAGGTGAAAGCCCTTGTAATGTATATTTCTCTAAGATGGAGAAATAGGAGGTGAAAGCCCTTGTAGCATGTATTTCTCTCAGATGGAGAAATATGAGGTGAAAGCCCTTGTAGCATGTATTTCTCTGAGACAGAGAAATATGAGGTGAAATCCTTTGTAGCGTATATTTCTCTGAGACAGAGAAATATGAGGTGAAAGCTCTTGTAGCGTATTTTTCTCCGAAACAAAGAAATATGAGGTGAAAGCCCTTGTAGTGTATATTTCTTTGAAATGGGGAAATATGAGGTTAAAGCCCTTGTACAAATCACATCTCTGAGACTGAGCTATGTTTTCCACAATTGGGTGTAGCCATTGTGGACGTCATGTTGAGAGACTCCATGACGAAGTGAAATGTGCTAGCCAATTTTTTTCAAATTTTAACACATTAATTTCACCCGTTAATGTTAGTGAAATCACAAACCAACTGAAGGGAACCCTTTCTCTTCTGACCAACCTAGATCCCAGTACGGGCAAGGTGAGAGCATACTTGAAGGAGATCGTTAGCACAAATATGAAACTGTTGAAAAATTACAAGGAAAGAAGATAACAATCAACTCAACCACTTATTCAACGAGAGAACTGGAGATAGAAATTACATTGCTGAAAGTAACAATCAACTCAACCACTTATTCAGCGGGAGGATTGGAAAGAGAAGTACAATGCTGAAAGTAAATATACAACTCAACCACTTATTCAGCGGGAGTGTGTTGATGGCTCAGTGATCAACAGTATGCAAATGCAATACAATATAGAGTGAGCATGACTAGTCTCTTCCACAAGCATGGGAAAGCAATGTAATAAGCAAGATAATGAGATAGCTGACAGTACTACTGCTCGGCTTTACAAAATGATAGAACTCCTACCAATAACAAAGTTTTTCAAGAACTCAATGTTGCAATCAGAGAATATGTCTCTCCTATCCTCAAATGACTCATCCACATCAAAATCCAAACTCCAAGGATAAATTCTACAATCTGATTTTTGACGGACCAGCAACTAAAAGGCACAGACCAGCAACTCAACAATCCACTAAAATGCAAAGAACTTGCTCAAAACTAACTCAAATGACACCAAACCAAAACCAAATGATCTCTAGCAAGTAGGCACCCAAACCCCAAGCAACAAATTGCAACCAAAACTCATGATTTTTTTTTTACATGCATTCCAAAGCACCTCCAGCATGGTACGACCCCCAAGAAGGGCGATTTCTTTCTTAAAATTCACACACTTGATAATAAAATCTGAAAATCAACATTGAGGGGCACCCAGGTCTGCAAAACTCATTTGTCAAATACCCATAACCAAATAAAAATCATCCTAAGACTTATGAGAAAAAACAACAATCAGCTATACTAAACCAGCAACTCCAAAAACTGATAAAAACTCAAGAAACTCAAATACAATGTGCTCAATCTGCTCTCAAGGATTAAGAACAGCCAAATCTCAACTAGTTGCTATCTTTCAAGCAAGAAGTCAAGCCAAAGCTAGGAGGTATACATTCCTCGAAGCAACTCACTAACCATTTCGGCAGCATAACAATACAGTAGACATAAGATACCCCCAAAGAGAGAGCAAAGCCTCTTATTTGTAACTTTATCCAACCTTGAATTCAAATTTCTTTTCCCTCCAATTAGGTCACCCACATGAGATTCATATTCAAATTCACTTTGAAATTTGCATTTCATTTCAAACTTCATCCTCCTCCATAACTTGGCGTCCAAACATAAGAAGGATAAAAATTTATTTAAAATGTCAATAAAAGGAATGTTAGGCATCCCAAATAATAAAGTGAAATGTTTTTTAAATATTTCTCCAAGTATGGCATCCAAAATACTTAAGTGACAAACCTTATAAAAATTGCTAGGCGTCCACCCAACCTTAGTAAAAATATTTCACTTAAAATAATATTTTCATCAAAGATCAAACTTGCCAAAATAATCACCTCAAATGTTGGACACCAACTAAACATATTGCCTTGCCCGAAATAACCACAATACCAAGTTGCTGAAACACTACAAAAATTAGCACCAAAGGTTTTGGAGACCAAACTACTCAAATTGACCTGCTAGATAAAGCCACTGAATTGAACTGTAGAAGCCCTGCTAAAAATAGCACTACTAAAAATAGTAAGTTGTTCCAAACTCATTTTAACCACAATCCAAGCAGTTGTCATACTTACTAAAAATAGTAAGTCTGGAAAAGTTCTTTGATTCGGTTGCATGTCACACCATTGCAAAGCCCTCTAAAAACCCAAAAGGAATCCAAAATCCGAACTGTAAAACTCCAACATGCAACCATCGTAACTTACTAAAAATAGTAAGACTAGAAAATTTCTCTGATTCAGTTGCATATCATACCACTGCGAAGTTCTCTGAAAACCCAGAAAGAATCTCACAACCAAACTACAAAACTCCAACATCCAAACCCCTAAATCCTCAAAAGAAACCTCTAAGCAGCTAGAAACCCAAATTCTACCACTGACTAGCCTTCGGGCGTTCGGGGATAAGCTATCATTCACAGGAGAGTGTACTGCTAAAAATGGGGACATTAAACGAAGATATTTGAGAATACCTCCCTAACTAAGAGGGAGTGTTAGTGTTTTGTAGCGGCAGGAGGTATTTCCTAAGAATAATTTATTTAAGGCAAGTCGACCTTTCTATTATAAAACAAAGATTATATTGTCTAGGTCGGCTCAAGAGGAGAGCTCGCCAATGTCTTGTATATTGTTGGCATAACAATTAGCACCTTTGGAGTGCGAGTTGGTATGGACAACTATGCACACTCGTAATAAGTGTTCTTCAAATTAGGAGGGGAAGCTCCCTCGTTTGTTGATATGCTTTATAAAAGTAAAATAACTAAATCCTATCTTTTTGACTCAGCTGGAAGAGGCACAAGGTTAAGAAAACCAAGGACGTTGAAGTTAAGGATTTTCTCTGGTTTCGCAGGTCTTTAGCTACAACTAAAAACTAAAAGCTTTAAACTATCCAATCTCCTCAAGAAAACAGAGCAAGAATGTTTTTATATGATAAATCAAGTACAGATTCACAACGTGAAGGCAAGGTGGCACAATAATTTGTTTGGCTGAATAGGTTTATTAACACACACATCACACGATAAGCGTTAGGTACAAACTCTCAACATGAAGGCAAGGTGGCACAACAATTTGCTCAATTTGAATAGGCTTATTAATAACATAACATAAAGGATAGCCAACTAGGATAGTAAATTGCATAGGCGAGACACTCGTACAATCCACAATCAAACTAGCCACTATATTTAACTAAGATAAGCATTCACCATAATAATTGCATGAAACCCGAGTGGCATAACAATTCATCCTCATAATAAATACTTGTGAACAGATAAAAAATGGCCAATATTACAGGCAAGGAAACAACATATATTACTCTCTCGTGCAAAATTCATTTACAAATGAGTTGAATGCTCTTATTTATAGACATCAAAGGAATAGGCAACCCTAAAATCGCCTTGAATCAACTACAGTTTTGCAAGCATGCAAGATCTTATTCATCTAATTCTAAATAAAAGAAACTATATAGTTAACTAGAAAGCTACCATCAGTTAATTGATACAAACAATGTGCAACATGCACGTCCTTATTGAAAGAAAAGCTAACTGATAACTAACATCAGTCAACTAACACTAACTAAGAGTCCATCCTCCTGTGAAGATATCTCCAAGAATGAGATAGGCATGCCTGATATCAACAAGGAAAACTCAAGAACTGATTTTGAGTTAACTATTGCTTGTGACTCATCCTCGTAAATAATTGCAAGATCCAACTGGGCGTCTACTCCAAGCCCTCTCTATTTATTATCTTGTCCACGAATTTATCGATTGTATCATCATCTAGCACTCTGACGCTATCCATGATGATCAACTGCCTGTCTAATTATTTATCTCCATCCTGGATTGCCCTCTGACTGTCTCTCACCTCTTTAGTCACCTTAGTGAAACTGATAGTCAGCATTGAAAACTCCTCCAACTTAGATGCCTCGCGATCTCCACCTAGGTTATCACGAATCAGCTCTTCAAACTCAGCCTGAACTGTCTCCAACTCAACAAATGTACCATCCTCACGCCAATAATGACATGGGATCTAGGTGATGAACTCGCTGATAAATCGAAGAGCTGAAGCAACCTTCTCCTAAATTACGCCCATCTTAGCAGAAACTCTGTCATACGTTTCCACTTTGCAAAGATATAATTCTCTCCAAGTGAAAACCTTCTTTTTATCTTTTGTTGCTTCAATGGCGTCATAGGCAACTGCAAGCTGCGATATGAGAATCAGATCCTTTGGCTTACGCTCTGCTATGAATATCTCAAGCTCCTGAATCCTCTGTCGAAGACTATGTGCGTCAACCCTCAACTAATACAACTTTGTAAGGAGATGTCAACTAGCAACGATGAAGTCCTCAATCCAGGTATGTAAAAGATTTCCTCGATTAATCAAGTAGCAAATCCTCTATTGATCTACAGCTGTCTCTTGAAGCTGCGGGAGTAAAGGTGCCTGCCCTACGTTCCCATGAAGCAAACCTGAGATATACTGTTGGAGTTGCCTAACTTCAGCCTTGAGGGTTGCCTTATCTTCACCATCCTTCATGACACACTCCTCAAAATTACTCACGACGACCTTGAATAGGCTCATGTTGGTGTGTCGAGTACTCTTACCTGGATTTTCCTTGACGAAGGTAAAGTCACCCACATCAACTTTGTCTAGGTTCTTGCCTTTTGGAGGTGTAGCAACTTCTATGATAAGCTCTGCTTCAGTATTCTTCTCAATGTTGACCTGCTTCTTGGCCCTTTTATTCAACCTGTCCTGATAAGGATCACCAAACTCGAACAAGTCAAGCTCATATGAAGGCATACGCCTTTCTCTACCCAATGACCTCTTGAGCCAAGATAAATGATTCACGTCGTTCTCTTGAAGAGGATCTGTTCCTGGTGTGTCAACCACTGGCGTATCAATTGACATGAAGGTCTCGTGTACTGGAGACTCAGGCTTCGAATCAATGTCGATAGGAGATGATTGTGGTGAAAAAGGTGGACTTGGAGATGACGAATCAGCCTCAATCTATACTATTGGTTCTACTGGAACTACTGGCTTTTTCTCAACCTAACTTGTTTCCATTTAGTGATGCTCTTCCCTTTTGAATTCACCCCAACTTTAACTCCTTCAGGCGGCTTCAAGATAACTTTGACTCGAGGCTTCGCCCTAGAAGTAGAAGGTAATGAAGAAATCCCTGTTGGCGGCTCTATGACTAGAATTACCCTTCGCTTTCGCTTGCTCTCAAGGAAGTACATGCTTGTTTTAATAACTAATCTGGAAAATCCTTCATTGAAGTATTCAATGGAACATACCCATCAGGTTGGCAAAGTGGTTCGCGAGTGACTTGGTCTTTAATGAATGAATTGAGGAGCACTTCGCCATCATCATCAAACAAACCCTCCACATCTTCTGATAGGAACTCAGTAATCTATGGGAGAGTAAGCCTACAGTAATGACGTCGATGCACCTCAAAATCATCCTCACAATTGACCCAGAAGTCCTCAAGCGTTGTCGTTTGTGAATTGCTTCACTCCAACCTTGCTGAATAATGACCCAACAGATCATACATACGCCTCTGAGGAAAACACTCAAGCCGGAGTTTCTCTAACTCATTCACCATTAGCTTGCAAATAGCAATTGTCTTACACTTATAAATACCCAATCCGAAAGGCAAGGTGAAAGTTGGTTTGTGTCGATTGCGAAGGAAAGTGTGAACCTCGTGTGCTTGTCTCATAAACTCCATGAAAAGAACTTTGTCCGACGGGTACCTTGGTAACATCAGAGGCTCTCTTGTGTATCCATATACACAGATATATGTGAAATTAGGGAATTGGATGAACCAATCTGCCCAACTCTCCATTGCTGACTTGGCCTCCAGAGAAATCCGAGCATGCATCTCGTCTAAATCCCTAACTGTCTTCATAAGAAAGTGATCATTCACCGCCTTAAAGTCTTGTTCAGCTTTCAAAAACTCTAACTGAGAGTAGTATTCGTTCACTCACTGAATGCCAAGAACTCCATGAGTCTTTAATAGTCTAAAGCTACCTTGAAACACAACCAAGTAAACTAGAAAAGTCACCATATGAAATTCATGCTTTCTCAAGATCTCTGTAATCTACTAGTGAAGGCATTCACTAATAAACATCACCCAGTCAAAGGCTTCTTTCTTGTCAATAGCTCGAGAGATGAGGTAGAACGTCCATGGTCGAAAAACACTTGCGTTTTCCTGACCTGATACCTGGTTGAGTAAAGTTATTAAAATGGCAATCTCGTCCTTGAACTCACCACGCCCAATTTTCTTTGGCATGTTGGTTTTTTGAGTTTTCAACCATCGCTGAGCTACTTTCTTCTGCGATCTATCCTTGTCCTCTTCCCATATTCTATCACAATCTGGAATGGACACTGTTAAGTGATCTGAACGCAAAGGGATAGAAAAACATTTCTCAATGTCCCTTAGTTTGAGGCTACAAACGACCCTTCCATCAGCTGACCTGATTTGTCTGGTAGATGAGTCATAATGCTTGATGCAAGCGATTACAAACTCAAGATCGAATATCGAGATGGGAATGGATGTCGTTGTAACCCCGAACACTCAACATTCCTGACTGTAGTGCTGCTAGTACCCTCCAATGTACTCAGATTGATGACAGGATAAACATGACCCAAGTCTGAATCGGTAGTTTTCAGAAAATAATGAACAAAGACCTGTTTGGCCTTGTAATCTATGGGATTGTATTGCATTCTGAAAAACTAGATTATTGACTGTAAAGTTGGGTATGTTTGGACAACTTTAGAAAACACTGAAAAAGCTCGGGGATAGGCTAAAAATAGCAAATGGAAGTGAAGTTTTTCGAAAAAAATTTGAGATATGGGTTTTGTGCATAATCAAATTCTAAAGCAATCTATATCGATAGAATTGCAAAAAAATGAGATTTAGGCCTGCATGCAAAAGGTTTTTGGTTAAGATTTGAACTAGCAGTTAGGGGCACTAGGGGCAATTTTTCCCGCAAAAATATGGAACATGGGTTTTGTGTAGAACTGAATTCTAAGACAACTTAGATCGACAGATTTGCAAAAAAATGTGTTTTAGGCCCACATGCAAAGAAAATTCTAGAAAAAAGCACAGTGCTCTAGAATAGAGGCATCGAGGCAATTTTCACAAAATAATCTAAGACATGGGTATTGTCGTTGATGCTAAAATACTCGAACCCAAATGATGCGTTTCTGAAAAAAAATCCGTTTTCTTTGACATGCGAAGAAAACCTAAGACGAGAATAGAGGAAATAAGACAAAGATAGAAGTTTTGTGTTTTGTTTTAAATCTTCTTCTATAGAAATTCACCTATGCTTGAAAAGGAACTAATGAAACCTACATGCAAATGGAAAACAAAGTCTGAAATATTCTTCCCCTTAACATTTTGAATTTGTAGCTACAAAGAACACTGAATTTTGACACCTGTAGCACCTTCAAATCATTTTTATGCTCAAGAAAACACATTTTTAATCAACTCATAATGAGAAATAAAGGACGCAATATGCAAAATATATAAGAAATTATCTTCAAAGGCATGATAAATGCATGCAATGTCTTGGAAATGGCACTTGAACTCTATTCGAGCCTTCAAAACCCACACATGGCATATAATTGGCTTTAAAATCAGTTAACTGAATGAAGAATAAACCCTAATTAGGGCGCCACCTTGAGAAGTTCAATTAACGAATGCATGCAAGTTGATCTCGGCCAGTTACAGACCAAAAATAGGCTCTAGAAGAAGTCGACTTGAAAATCTAGCCGTCCCCCCAACCCAGACGTTTCGGAGACTTGGGGACGGCTGAGAAACGTACCCCCACCGTCGTCGGGACTTGGGAGACTCCGAGGAAATGGCGGGGACTCCTAGACATCTTGGGGACTTCTAGTTGTCCCTCAAGCATCTCAGAGACGCCCAAAAGTCCCCACACTAGGATGTGCAAAAAAGCAATTTTTTAAAAAAAAATCTTTAACTTTTCTAGGAATGTGAGCCTTGGGCCAAACCCTAAAGGCTTGTAGGACCCTTCTAAAAGCCTCTAAGCTAAACAAAACACTCTCATTCTTCATTTTTTTGCTCACATATGCCATTTGATGTTTTGCAACTCATTGTATCATCTTTATGATATGATATTATGATTTTGCATTTTTGCATTTTGTACTTATGGTGATATCAATGTATCATGCTACTCATTGTAATCATCTTTATGATATGATATTATGACGTGACATGTCATATTTTTGATATTCATATAATAGAAATCTCAAATTCAACAATTTCATTTGTCAAATTTTAATATTTTATTTACTTTTAGTCTTTTAGTAATAGTATTCAAGTATTTAAAATGTTAGTATTTGCAATTTTACTAATTTTCCAAAGTTTAATTTGAAATTTTATTCTTAAACATCTTTTTATAACTAGTTATTCCAGTACCATATGTATATCAGCACCACCACCTCCCCCACGGTCCCCGCCATCTCTTTGTCGTCCCCAAACTTAGACCCTCTGTCCCCTCATCCCCGAGATGCGTCCCCAACCAGGAAACTCCGTGGAACACTATGAAAACCTCACTGGAGCTCACATTTGACCACTGATTCTGATTGACTGACATGTCGGATTGACTAGCTGACAGTTTCATTGAAGAGCAGGATCAAATTTGACAAAAAGACTCCTTGAGGTGACAAACCCTAATTCATCCATCTGAGGCCTCAAAATGAAGGGCACCCCTAGCCTCCAAGGGCACCTTTGACCTCAAACTAAAGATTTTCAATGCATTTTCCATCATTTTCACAATGATTCTGACCTCACTTCACTTTGTGTTATCCATTGTTCAGCAAAACCTCAGAACTAGCTGAATAGCTCATTGCAAAGCTGGCTAGATTTTGAACAAGAGCTCTTGGAGAGCACTTCTCAAAAAAACATTGTTTGACAGCTTTAAAAAATGGGTGCCCCTAACCTCCAGGGGCGCTTTTCCTCCCAACCTTTAGCTACAGGCTGCTAAGAAGTCATCTGACCCGACTGAGATATGCAACGGAAAGTTGGAACCAATACGGTTAGGATGAGCACTTGAAATCATCAAACAGACTAAATTCAAGGCACCAAAACCTTGGGTGTCCCTAGCCTCCAAGGGCGCTTTTGACATTTCTAGACAATTTTGATCATGTCTAGAACCTCAAGTTTGACCTTTGATATCGACAGCCCAGCAACTCGAATTCACCCTCTGACGGATGTGTTGTGAAGCCAGATCAAAATTGAAACAAACCTCCCAAGTGTCACTTCATCAGAAAACCTCATCTGAAGCCTCAAAAAGATGGGTGCCCCTGGCTGAGAGGCGCGCTTTTCACTCCAGACAGTTATTTTCAATTTCCCTCATTTTGCATTCAATCTCCAATTTCAGGCAGTGTTCCACAGGACGCATCCCAAATTTTGGTCATCCCCCCCTGGATGTTTCAGGGACTTGGAGATGGCAAGGAGACATCCCTCCACCGTCCCGCCACCGCCACCGGGATGTGAGAAACATCAGGGAGACGCAGCATCCCCCGTGTTGGGATGTCATGTAAAGTGTTTTTTTTTAATTCTTTTATTTTTGTTGGTTTGTGTGCCTAGGGTCGAACCCTAAAGCATTTTGGGACCCATCTCAAAGCCTCTAAATGAACTAAAACACTCTAGTTGCTCTTTTTTTTACTCACATATGCATTTGATGTTTTGGAGCAGCTAGGTGAAGAAGAGGAAAACCGGTAAGAAAAGTGAGTGAAAGAGTGAGTTTGAGGTGCTGCAAGTGCAAGAGGGGTGAGAAGGAGAAAGAAGAAGAAGAGGAGGAGCATTCTACACCAATTTTGAAGGATTTTTCAAGCACAAGGTAGGGTTTTATGACTGTTTTTTGAAGTTTATAACTGTTTTTTCAATTTTTATTTTATTTTTTTTTCCAAGTTTTTAGATTCATTTTGAAAATGTAGTTTGATGTTTGAAATGGGCATTGAAATGAAAATCAAAACATGAATATGCATTTGCAACCATGTCTATGAAATTATGATTAAAAAATTAATCATAATTTCATATACATGGCTGCAAATGCATATTCATATTTTGAACTTCCATTTCAAAGCTCATTGTTTTTTTTTCATCTTTCCATCAATATTCATTATGAAGTTTTAAAAATTTTGTTTCAAATTTGTTAAACTAGGCTGAAGCTAGGCACTTATAGAATTTATTTTTTTACTGCAGTGTCACAATGAGCTCTCATGACATCCACATGAGTGAGGATGAGGTCCATTCACATAGTGATACCGATCCTGAATATGCACTTGAGGATGAGGGGGGTGACCATGGGGCTGAGCATGAAGTCCAAACTAGTTCTATGGCAAGTGAAGCAAGTACTTTTGAGTGCCCTTCTGCAGAATTGGCAAAGTATGCTAAGGGTCCTTTTGATCCCAAATCCCCTCTCAAACAATTTGCAACAAAAGATCTAAGTAGGCAAGCCCAAGGGGAAACATTCGGTGGCACAAGGAGGTAGAAGTGCAATTTTTGTGGTATTGGGTGGTACGGGAGCATCACTAGAGTGAATGCACACCTTCTTTTCATTAGAGGAAAAGGTGTGGGGGTATGTGAGTTTTTGGCAAAACCAGAAAACATGAAATACAAAGTTGAAATAAATAAGTTATGGGGTGTTCTTGATGATACTCTAGCTACACCTGTCCCTACTACTTTGCAGCATAGGACACATGTTCAGCATAGCCAGCCACAAAGATCCAGCCATACTTTGCAGACGAGAGTAGGAGGGACACCAGGTTCTTCTTCTAGTGCCTATGCAGGAGAGGGGAGGGGGAAACGAAGATTGCAAAGTCAAACTCAAAGTAACCCCATAGCAGATTTGTTTAATGTGCAGCTCAAGGATGACATAGATGATGCCATTGGCAAGTTCTTCTTTGCTAATGGCATCCTGTTTCATGTTGCCCAATCTCCTTATTATAAGGAGATGATATCGATGGTGGCAAAGGGAGGACCAACATATGTGCCACCAGGTGAGACAAAATTGAGGACTACGATCTTGGATAAGAACTATTCCAAGATCAATTTGTTGATGGAGAAGATGAAGGAGTGTTGGGTTAAGACAGGATGCAACATAGTCATGGATGGGTGGACAGACATTAGCCATCGTCCACTCATTAACATCATGGTTACATTTACTGAGGGCCCATATTTTCTTAAGGCAGATGATTGTTCAGGGTATCGCAAAGGTGTTGATTTTCAGTTTGAGGTTCTCAGGGATGCTATTGAGGAGGTTGGGCCACAAAATATGGTCCAAGTTGTGACAGATGTTGCACATGTGTGCAAAGCTGTAGGGAGACTTGTTGAGGCTACTTACAGGCATATTTGGTGGACCCCATGTTGTGTGCATGCCATGAACAATGCACTCAAGGACATGGGAAAGATTGATTGGATTAGAGCAGTGGTTAATGATGAGAGAGATGTTTATCTGCAACCACCACACATCACATGCACTCTTCAAGACCTTCGTTAAGGAGTTCCTGAAACCTACTGATACGAGATATGATTCCTATTTCATTCTCTTGGATAGAATGATTGAGTTGCAAGAGGCATTGCAACTCATGGTCATGACATCAGATTGGAGTAGGTGGGCCGAGTCTAAAATAGAGCAGGGGAAGAGGGTGAAGGATACGGTGAAGAGTGATGTGTTCTGGGGTGATGCAAAATATATTGTTGCCATCATTAAACTAGTTTTTCAAATTATCAGGTATGGGGATGCGGATGCACCTAGCCTTGCAAAGGTGTATGAGTGCATCGATTCTATGCTTGATCAGATGAGGGTTGTTGTGCGAGAGAGGGACCCCACATTAGCATTCTACCACGAGCACATTTAGCCAATCATTCACAGGAGATGGGAGAAGCTCAACACTCCCTTGCACATGGCAGCCTATGCACTTAATCCTAAATGGTATTTGACTAGGCCTAGTAGAGTGACACCTATAGAGGATGCAGAGGTGAAGGCAGGGTTCTTCAGGTGCATTGAGAGGATGTACAATGATGTAGATGCCAGTATGATTCGCACCGAGTGGACCAAATTTTCCACTCTTAGGGGTTATTCAAATGCAGCCAAGATGGATATGCGAACTATGGCGCAGGAGGGCCCAATTTTGTGGTGGACTTGTCATGGATCAGGACCTTTCACTACCACTCTAGCCATCCGATTGTTATCTCAGGTTTCTGGTTCTTCAACTGCTGAGAGGAACTGGTCTACATATAGCTTCATCCACTCTCTTAAGAGGAACAGACTTACCTCTAGGAGAGCAGAGAAGCTTGTGGCTGTACATAGTGCTTTGTGTCTCATTGACCGCAAAACACTTTTGTACAAAGAGAGTCCAGCAGCACGGTGGGATGTAGAGCCAGAGGAGCCAGAACAGATTGATGATGATGCTTCAGTTTTAGGGTTGGTTGGTGTTAGTTTGGCAGAGCTTGAGCACGAGGATTCTAGTAGTTCGAGTGATGAGGAGTTTGGAGATGATTAGAGGCATCCCTTCACTACATTTTTGTATTTTGTACTTATTTTGATTATGATTCATATCAATGTATCATGCTACCCATTGTAATCATTTTTATGATATGATATTTTGATGTGACATGTCATATTTTCGATATTCATATAATAGAAATCTCAAATTCGACAATTTCATTTGTCAAATTTCAATATTTATTTACTTTTAGTCTTTTAGTAATAGTAATCAAGTATTCAAAATGTTAGTATTTGCAATTTTACTAATTTGCCAAAGTTTAATTTGAAATGTTATTCTTAAACATCTTTTTATAACTAGTTATTCAAGTACCATATGTATATCAGCATCGCCCTGCCGTCGTCCCCAAACTTAGACCCCTTGTCCCCCCGTCCCTGAGACGCGTCCCCTTCAGGAAACTCTGTGGAACACTATCCCCGAAATAGCAATACCATAAAGATCAAATGTTAAAATACAAATAAATTAATAAATAAAATAAATAACAATATTAATATTAAATATAAAATAAATGTGTATTATATCAATATAAAAATATATAAATATGAAATAACAAATATAATAATAATATATAGGAAAATTATCATTATAACATTCTATTATTAAATAACTTAATATAAAAATAATAATAATAAATAAATATTATAATCATTACACATCAAAAATTGTAATACATTAGAATAAAATAATAATAAGATATTAGCAAATTGTTTTATTATTATACTTTAATGTTAAAATATGTTCAATAAAACATGAAAATAAAATAATAAAATAAATAGAAATCTGAAATATCATAATTATAGTAATAATATATTATATTAAATAGATATTATTGTGATAATAAAGGCAGCAATTAAATCTAACAAAGGGATGTATTTTATGAAAAGTCACCTCTTTCACCAAACAATACATTCCCCCCATGAGTCACCTACCTTGAATGGTATAAATAGAAGGAAGAAAAATAAGGAAGGGAGGGAAAACATTGAGAAATACAATTTGCAATTTAGAACAGCAGTAACAATGATGGTCATGCATTGGAATATAGTCATTTTATATATATATATATATATATATATATATATATATATAATTTAATAGGCATACAAGTATATATGCATAGATATAGATAAATTTTCTAATGAATAATATTCAATAAATAAAGAATATATATGAATAAGGAAGGAATAATTATATGAATACAAATGGATATAAGTAAAAGAATAATATATATATATATATATAATGATATTATGCAATAATTATACTTATAAGTAATGATGACTCTTTAATATAAACATGAGTAGATTATGTATATTTATGAATTGTCCTCATCCTATGATCAATTTAGTATAAGGTTGAAGGAGGCGAGTAAGGAAACATGGAGAGATATAGCAACTCAGGTGATGTACTCACTTAGCAATAATATTTAGCATATTTTGAATATAAGAAATAGATATTGCTAATTTGATTATTGATATAATGCTTTCTTTAATCTTATCATAATGAGAATCATTCTAGGAAATAATGAACTTAAAGAATCATTGATACATGAAAATATATTTGACTATAGACATGAAATAGATCTTGGATGAATGCAAATATAGCTGATCGTATAAAGATTGTCTTCTTTGTGCTTGTAACCCTATCAAGAAGGGTGAACCATGGTTTAAGTAGATTGTCTAAAAACCCCACTTTCAGCCCCTTAGGCCCTAGACAAGGGATTGGGCCCTGCAGCCCCTTAGGCCCTTGACTAGGGATTGGGTTATAGAAGGTTGGGGGTCCCACCTAAGCTTGTGCCCCTTAGGCCCTAGACAAGGGATTGGGCCTTGCAGCCCCTTAAGCCCTTGACTAGGGATTGGGCGAATAGGAGGTGGTAGACCTTAGGCTACTTAAGGATTCCATGATTCCTCTCCCCCTGATAGGATGAGTGTCTTCGAGGTGTTGCCATGGATGGAGTATGTAGGTACTAAGCCACTGGGAAAGAAGAAGGATTGGGATGGACAACCTCTTGAGATTTATTTGAAGGCTTCAGGGTGGATCCACCCATGGCACTCCCCTTGCTTGTTAAATTGCATTTATGATTATGCTTGTTAAATTGTATTTATGATTATGCTTATATTTTGGATATCTAGATATTAATGCTAATAGATATATGTGTTTGTGGAAATGTGGTTAATATGGTGAATGCAGATTTCAGACTAAGATTACTTCATTAAAAATAACATTCATTTGGAAGGAAGAAACCCTAAACCTAATCAACAAATGGATTTTAGGGCAAGTTCGGGTAAGGGACATTACGGACTTTTTTCATGACTGGTGACAGTGGCATGACACGCCGAGGAGGTTTAAGTCTCGAGTCTGTTCCCTGAAATCTTGGGTTTGATCTGTAATGTCCCTTACCCGGTTTGCCCTAGAATTCATTTGTTGATTAGGTTTAGGGTTCCTTCTTTCCACATGATTGTTCTTTTGAATTAAGTAATCTTGATTTAAAATCTACATTCACCATATTAACAACATTCCCACACACACATATATTTGTTAGCATTAATATCTAGATATCCAAAATATAAGCATAATCATAAATGCAATTTAACAAGCAAGAGGAATGCCATGGGTGGATCTGCCCTGAAGCCTTCAAATAAATCTCAAGAGGTTGTCCATCCCAATCCTTCTTGCCTAGTGGCTTAGTACCTACATACTCCATTCAGGGCAACACCTTGAAGACACTCATTCTATCAAGGGGAGAGGAATCATGGAATCCTTAAGTAGCCTAAGGTCTACCACCTCCTATTCGCCCAATCCCTAGTCAAGGGCCTAAGGGGTTGCAAGGCCCAATCCCTTGTCTAGAGCCTAAGGGGCACAAGCCTAGGTGGGACCCCCAACCTTCTATAACCCAATCCCTAGTCAAGGGCCTAAGGGGCTGCAGGGCCCAATCCCTTGTCTAGAGCCTAAGGGGCTAAAAGTGGGGTTTTTAGACAATCTACTTAAACCATGGTTCACCCTTCCTGATAAGGTTACAAGCACAAAGAAGACAATCTTTACACGATCAACTATATTTGCATTCATCCAAGATTTATTTCATGCCTATAATCAAATATATCTTCATTTATCAATGGTTCTTTAAGTTCATCATTTCCTAGAATAATTCTCATTATGATAAGATTAAAGAAAGCATTATATCAATAATCAAATTAGCAATATCTATTTCTTATATTCAAAATATGCTAAATATTATTGCTAAGTGAGTACATCACCTGAGTTGCTATATCTCTCCATGTTTCCTTACTCGCCTCCTTCAACCTTATACTGAATTTATCATAGGATGAGGACAGTTCATAAATATACATAATCTACTTATGTTTATATTAAAGAGTCATCATTACTTATAAGTATCATTATTGCATAATCGTTTATGTGTATATATATATATATATATATATATACTTCATATACATATATCTATAATTATTCTTTCTTTATTCATATATATTCTTTATTCATTGCATATTGTTCATTATAAAATTTATCTATATCTATGCATATATACTTGTATGCCTATTATATATATGTATTAAATGGCTCTATATTCCAATGCATAACAATCATTGTTGCTGCTGTTTTTTTTTCTCAATGTTTTCCCTCTTCCTTCTATTTATACCATTCAAAGTAGGTGACTCATGGGGGGAATGTATTGTTTGGTGAAAGAGGCGACTTTTCATAAAATATATCCCTTTATTAGATTTAATTGTTGCCTTTAAAGGCTTATTATCACAATAATATCTATTTTTGAAAATAATATATTATTATTAATAATTATCATATTTCAAATTATATACTAGTTTTATTATTTTATTTTGATGTTTTATTGAACATATTTTAATATTAAAGTATAATAATAAAACCAATTTGTTAATATCTTATTATTATTTTATTATAATGTATTACAAACTTTGATGTGTAATGATTATAATATTTATTTATTATTATTATTTTTGTATTTATATATTTTGATAATAATATTTAAATTGTTAATGTTTGTATTTCAATATTATATTTGATGATTAGAATTGTAATACTATCTTATGATAATTATAATTACTAATTTTTATTTTTATAATTTTAATATATTTTGTTACTTATTTGCATTTTCTTATGCAAATTGCATTTAATGTTTGAGGTTATTTATTTGTTTATTTATTTTTGTTGATTAGGTTTAGGGTTTCTTCCTTCCAAATGAATGTTATTTTTAATGAAGTAATCTTGGTCTGAAATCTGCATTCACCATATTAACCACATTTCCACAAACACATATATCTATTAGCATTAATATCTAGATATCCAAAATATAAGCATAATCATAAATACAATTTAACAAGCATAATCATAAATGCAATTTAACAAGCAAGGGGAGTGCCATGGGTGGATCCACCCTGAAGCCTTCAAATAAATCTCAAGAGGTTGTCCATCCCAATCCTTCTTCTTGCCTAGTGGCTTAGTACCTACATACTCCATCCATGGCAACACCTCGAAGACACTCATCCTATCAGGGGGAGAGGAATCATGGAATCCTTAAGTAGCCTAAGGTCTACCACCTCCTATTCGCCCAATCCCTAGTCAAGGGCCTAAGGGGCTGCAAGGCCCAATCCCTTGTCTAGGGCCTAAGGGGCACAAGCCTAGGTGGGACCCCCAACCTTCTATAACCCAATCCCTAGTCAAGGGCCTAAGGGGCTGCAGGGCCCAATCCCTTGTCTAGGGCCTAAGGGGCTGAAAGTGGGGTTTTTAGACAATCTACTTAAACCATGGTTCACCCTTCTTGATAGGGTTACAAGCACACAATCTTTACACGATCAGCTATATTTGCATTCATCCAAGATCTATTTCATGTCTATAGTCAAATATATTTTCATGTATCAATGATTCTTTAAGTTCATTATTTCCTAGAATGATTCTCATTATGATAAGATTAAAGAAAGCATTATATCAATAATCAAATTAGCAATATCTATTTCTTATATTCAAAATATGCTAAATATTATTGCTAAGTGAGTACATCACCTAAGTTGCTATATCTCTCCATGTTTTCTTACTCGCCTCCTTCAACCTTATACTAAATTGATCATAGGATGAGGACAATTCATAAATATACATAATCTACTCATATTTATATTAAAGAGTCATCATTACTTATAAGTATAATTATTGCATACATATATATAATTATTCTTTTACTTATATCCATTTGTATTCATATAATTATTCCTTCCTTATTCATATATATTCTTTATTTATTGAATATTATTCATTAGAAAATTTATCTATATCTATGCATATATACTTGTATGCCTATTAGATTATATATATATATATATATATTCCAATGCATAACCATTATTGTTGCTGCTGTTCTAAGTTGCAAATTGTATTTCTCAATGTTTTCCCTCCCTTCTTTATTTTTCTTTCTTCTATTTATACCATTCAAGGTAGGTGACTCATGGGGGGAATGTATTGTTTGGTGAAAGAGGTGACTTTTCATAAAATACATCCCTTTGTTAGATTTAATTGCTGCCTTTATTATCACAATAATATCTATTTAAAATAATATATTATTACTATAATTATGATATTTCAGATTTCTATTTATTTTATTATTTTATTTTCACGTTTTATTGAACATATTTTAACCTTAAAGTATAATAATAAAACAATTTGCTAATATCTTATTATTATTTTATTCTAATGTATTACAATTTTTGATGTGTAATGATTATAATATTTATTTATTATTATTATTTTTATATTAAGTTATTTAATAATAGAATGTTATAACGATAATTTTCCTATATATTATTATTATATTTGTTATTTCATATTTATATATTTTTATATTGATATGATACACATTTATTTTATATTTAATATTAATATTGTTATGTATTTTATTTATTAATTTATTTGTATTTTAACATTTGATCTTTATGGTATTGCTATTTTGGGGACATGACAAGTTTCAGGTGATATACTGATCCGTTGGACTGGCTGGCTGGCTCATTGCAAAGCTAATAGCATTTTGGAGAAGTTTCTTTGGAAGAGACACATCGTAAAAAGTTGATCTTGGCCTCCAGAATCAAGGGCGCCCCTGGCCTCCAGGTGCGCTTTTGCTCCCGAGTTGGCCATTTTTTCAGCATTTTCACCTTGTCGAAAATCCCTTCTAAGATGAAGCATCTTTTCAGAAAAAACTCATCATAGAAACATCACCAAAGCGTTTTGAGCTTAGCTTTTGACACTTGGCACCTAGCCATCTGCCATTGAAGAGCTCAGAGAACCTAACTTTTCACTTGAAAAAATGAAATCTACCCAATAGGCTTAAACTAAGTTTTAACTGAATCTGACTTCACCATTGTGATTGTGAAGCAATATAAGCCAATCAAAACAAATTTCAGCCATTTCTGAAAAGTTTCAATTTTTAGGGTTTTTGACCTAAAAATAAGGATCCAAAAACCCTAATTTTTAATTTTATCAAATTTTGCTAGTATCTTCGTGGCATGACACTGACTCAAAGCCCATACTTGATTTTCTCAAAAACTATGTTTTAACATCATTTTAACAACGTTTGGACCATTTTAAGCAAAATGCCTTAATGAAGCAAAAAATTTGGTTTGGGTACAACATATATATTGGAGATGGAGTCTCCATTTTATTCAATCAATTTTCCATCTCAATTCGGTTGCCTATCACTTAAGGAGCAGATTCGCACTCAAGGAGCAGATTTGAATTCAAGAAGTGTTAATATTCTTGGTGACTAAGAATTTCACACTATATTCAATTGTTGGTCTATTGTATGATATTCGGCCTTTCTAGGGCCTGATATTCGGCCTTTCTAGGGCCTGATTTAGTGTGCTATTTCTGCACTATTATTTGATTTATAAGAAAAAAAATTGCTGTTGGGTTTTTCCCTTGTGAAGGGTTTTCTCAGGATAAATTGTTGTGTTGTTTACTTTGTTGTTTCTTTTGCTTATTGTTCATTTCTGATCTGAAAATTAACAGATTTCATCCTAATGGCGCGCGGAGCCACCACTAGCCCACACCACCAAGGCGCCCAGGCACCCCACTACCCGTCTTCCGATGAGTTTTTATTTTTCAACTATAGTTGATAGGGTCACATTGGTGACCAAGAGCTAGCCTACCAAGGGCTAAGCTTTTGCCCCTCGAGTGCCCAAATTAGGCCCTTTTTCCCTAAGAGCATAATTTTTTTTCAGAATATCATTTTTTTAGAAACAAGATATCAATGAAAAGTTGGTTCTACATACTTCACAATGGTGTGGTCCATTTTACTAGATTTTGTTGTAGGTATAGTTTATTGCAGACCGAAGTGCCTTTTCCCTTTTGGACCTCTAAGCTCATAAATTTTCACCTATTTATTCGATTTTCATGATTTCAGTGGAAATTGAAAGGTATTCAATAGATCTATCATTGTGTGCATGTATTTTTCCAATTTCAGCCCCAGGTATCATTTATTTAGATTTTGGCATATTTGTATTCTGGTATATTACTTGGACATCCTAACCCCTGAAGAAGTTTTGTCTTTTTGGAAAGGCTTCATTTGCAATATACTTGCTTCCAAACAAGATCGAAGTAGCATGTTGTTCTCCTTTCATTTCAACTATCAGGATGACAACTTGCACTTGCCAAGTTAAGATAGGATATAATAATATTAGACAACCATTTTATCACACACGTCAGAAAGGTATATGTAATAAACCTCACAAGGTGTTATCTAAAATTCACATAACTTTTTTGCAATCACTCAAAATTCGAACTCTTTCTAGTTACCAAGTTCTCAATGTGGGTAAGTTGAGAGCATACAAAGATTCGAATAAGGACAAAGGCATTACATGAAAAATTTAATGGCAACTAGTTATCCAATTTACAATTGCTGCAAATTATACAATTGGTCAAGTCAAATTGGTTGATAGTGAATGCAAACTCCGATCAAGCCAAATTGACTAAATACAAAAAAAATTGCATCGATATCAAAATGATAGACTAATTCATTCGATTTTGATACATGTCATGCAAGGCAGAAATGAAAAGCAATGGATCTACTGGTAAACCGACCAAGACCTTACATGCCAGAATTTATCAAGATCTTGCAACATCAAATACAAAATAATCTGGTAGTATAACCTTCCAGATTACGAAGTGATACGGCGAGAAATTATTCTCTTCATCAATAACATTCAGGGATTATGTCAAAACATATTATGATAAGCATTTTTTCAAAAAATTGGGAACAAGTGCAGGAAATTAATTACCACATTTGATCCGCATGAATGTTGTTGTTGATAGTGACGATACTATTTGGTGGGCTGCAAGACTGAGAAATAGTAGAAAGTAATCACCTTATAGCAACACAACTCTGAATAGTGTGGCTTGTAATGACTTATAGATCCTTCAAAAGAATGGACCAAAAACTACGACTGAGCAGAAATAAGATTGAAAGGTCTTTAGTAGCAGACTGTATGCTTAAAAATTATGCTATGCCCCACCAACACAAGGCTTACACAAAGTTAAGCCCCTCCTTCACATAAGACAAATCTTTATTAAAAATAACTTGAACATAAAACCTCAACGATCCCACAAATCCCAACTCAACATCAATACATTTCATTCACAATAATCCTGAGTTTACACGACACCCAGCAAAGAGACAAACTAGCAATGATTCATTTTGAATAAAATGTTCCACAGGTAATAAATTATATGGAATTGATTTCTTCATTCTGAATAAAATGTTCCGCAGGTAATCAGACTTGTGCAGAAAAGAAAAGAATATTTAAATCAGCTCAGGTTTGAATCTTGTTCCTTTTTCATACAACTACTCAATATGAAATAAACTCAAGCGCTTCCCATAATAAACCACGATGACCTTATAGCAACTACAGAACATTAAAATTTCCTTTCCTTATAGCTGATGTTGGATGAAATTTATATAAATGAACAATATAGCATCACCCAAGGCAAGGAATAGTCTCAAAAGCATGTTAGATTTTGTCCCCCAACACTGTTTATTGGAATTCATTGTCATTGATGTCAAAGGAGTATGAGAGATTGTTAGAATATTGTTATTGTTGTCAAATTAAATGAACAAAACTATTGTCAGTGATGTCAAATGTAAAAGATCAGAAGAGCATAATAGAAAATATCTTGAAAGTGATGTGGAACACACTCATTAAGAATACATCACTTAGTGAAGAGATGTGATTTGTTTTTCAAAGGTTTTAAATGGTTAATAAAGTTTTTGTCTCTTTGTTAAGAGATGTTTACCTTCACAGAAGCAAGAAGATATAAAAAGAGAGAAATTGTGAAAAGAAGTGTGGAAAACAAGAAGATACATTATAGAAGCACAAGCAGATTTGAAGGAAGAAAATAATAAAAGATCATTCAAAGGCAGATATTAAGGAGAAATAAAAAGAAGAAAGAAAAAGTGTTCAAAAGCAACAATTAGTCTTAACAAAAAGACATATCTTTTTAAAGAGTTAATCTCTTTTCAAAGAGATGCAACTCTTCATTGAGATGTAAAGATATAAATAGAGTTTATGGAAAGTAAGAGAGATATGTGTGGAATAGAAAGGAATATCTATTAGTCAAAGAGAAGTGTGTGGAGGATAAAAATATATATTATTGTGGGTATGTGTGAAAAGGCAACAATTGTTATTAAAGAGGAGTCATGACTATTTAAAGGGTCATTATGAAAGGATGTATCTCTTCATAGAGGCATGAAGATATAAAAAGGATGTGAGAAATATGTGGTGAATGTCAGTAGTGTGAGATGTGAAAAGATTAAATAACAAGAGTAGAAAAGAGAAGTGTGTAATGATAAAGAAGTTAATTAAATAAAGATTAGTTTTAACCAAGAGTCACAAGGGTATGGTGAAGGGTTGTGCCTCATGATGAGACAAGATATATAAGAGAAGTCATTCCGTGAGATGAAGTGTGTGTGAAAGTTTTATCATTCAAGTGTGAGTGAAGAATAAAAGAGAGAAGGTTTTATCATTCAAAGAAGAAGTGTATGGAATTATAATATGTAACATGATGTAAATAAAATGAATATAGAAGAATGAAGTGAATGAAGATTAACTAAAGATTCGGTTAAGAATAGTCAAGAGACGTGTTGAAGAGCTATGACCATTAAAGCAATAATATATATAGATATGAAGAGACATATCTATTCTAAGAGATGCATTATTTCACTAGGTTATGAAGATATAAAAGATAATTGCAAGTAGAAGTGAAGTGTGAAATGTGATGATAAATAAGAGGAAGGTGTGTGAGAAATAAGATTTTATATCAGAATAACACTTGCAAATTAGCAAATGAGAAGATAAAAGAAAGATCATAAAAGAAAGGTTGAAGGCAGATTTGTAAGAAGAGATTATGACATAATTATAAGAATAATATATGTAGATGTAAAAGAGGTGTATATGTAGATATAATTGAGGAAAATATAAAAGGAGATCATTAAAGGCTATTTCTAAAGAAGATTTATTCTCAAGAAGACAAGATTATATTGAAGAGGTCGGTGCCTCATATTGGAGAGGTTGGTGCTCAGTTGTGGGGATTGGTGTCTCCAATGAGTCGGTCACTACAAAGATTGTAAGAAGTCTTATATATAGCATTATTTTACCATGGTTTTCTCCTGCAAGGGTATCCATGTAAATTTGGTGTTCCTCATGTGTTCCTAATTGTTAGATTTTGCATGGTTGTTACTGTTGTGATTGATAAAGTTTTTGAACTGGGAAAAGTATTGTATTATATTGATTCACCCCCCTAGTCTAATCATGTGCTCTAAATTGCAATTTAATAATAATTAGGAGAATCACCCAACCCTTTGATAGGTTCCCTCAATATGATAAACAATGAGAGGGACGGTTGTAGAGATAAAATAAAAGTTTACCAAATATGATACGAGACTTCAATATATTATTAAAAACTATTGATTCAGTTGGAAAAGGGTAAGGCTTCAGATCAACCTTTCACTATAGAAAATAGGAACTCTAATATTACTTTAGAAATAAACTATAATGATACAACCATAAAAACTAGTATTTTATTTTAATTAAATAAACATCTAGAATAGTTAGTTTTAGATAAATTGAAATTTATATTGTCTATGGATGTTTGATCTATCAAGATGAAGTTGAATGGTTCTAAATGTGTCTATCAAGGATCAACTCTTGTTGAGTGCAAACATTCATTCTAGAAAAAAAGAAAGTGTTTTAAAAAGTACCTTTTCTAATATATTCATCATATTTATAAAAATAAAACAATTTTAAAAATATTTTTGGCAAATATTCCTCAAAGTTATAAAAATATAATTGCCTCATTTTAAATAATTAAATAAAAGTTGTATTTTAATTTTTACTTTTCAACATCAATAGTGGCATGGTGTGATGGTTAAGTAGTGTTGTTATTCTTGCCATCAAGGTTCAAACCCCATTGGGGTGTAATTGTTGAGAATTTATATTGGGGATGAGGTCCCCCATTTGTGGCCTCATCGATTCATAGCTCTGGTCAAAAGCGTTTCCCCTTTTCTTAAAAAAATTGCTTTTCAACAACTTAATTTCTGTATTATTAATTTAATTTTCCCTGTTAAAATAAACAATATAAGTCATCTTTTAATATAAAGATATTTTCCAACAATATAATACATTATAATATAGCCCTAAAGAAGTCAAGGCTAGCTTAACCAATGAATATCATGTAAAACAACAAAACACACACACACATAACTCATCATATTTATAAAAATTAAATAATTTATAATTTCTTTTTGGCAAATATTCCTCAAAGTTATAAAAATATAATTGCCCCATTTAAATAACTAAATAAAATTATTTTAATTTTTACTTTTCAACAACTTCATTTTTTTATTATTAATTTAATTTTCCCTTTTAAAATAAATAATATAAGTCGTGTTTTAATATAAAGGTATTTTTCAACAACATAATACGTTATAATATAGCCCTCGAGAATTTCTAGCCTTGATAGATAGTTTCCCTAAAGAATTCAAGGCTAGCTTAACCAATGAGTATCATGTAAACACACACACACACACACACAACTCAATGAACCAATTCAATGTGTTAAGATGGCACATTACTCAAAACATAGTTCCTAAATTACCTTTGCGTACAATGGTTTCAATTATCAATTATCTTATATGTTTATTTAATCATTAAAATACTACCCATCTTAAATGACATACCTTAGTCAATAGTGTCTTGTAATCACAAATTGCCTAGATTAAATTCATATGCGAAATCTATGCAAAAAGTTCTTGGTATGTTATATCTAAATAAATTCTACCATTACTCCCCAAGCACTTATATCTAATATATTTGACACAAGCGTTCTACAAGAGAACTTGAGCAACTTTACACTATCCATGTGAAATTAATTAATACTATAACACATACTAATAACAATTGTCATGGCATATTATAATAATGTACTAGATTATAATCAAACAAAAAAGTAGATTTGGGGTTTAAGAATACCTCTCATTATGATTATAATTCTTGCTAATAATACAAACCTAGTAATAATTATGGTTTTACAAGTTACCATAGTAACCATCCTAATATATTCAAAATATAAAGAACTCAAAGGACGTTTCCCTGCATGGGGATAAACTAATGATGGCATGCCTAGACAACTTTTTTTCTAGGTCCTTGATAGTGAAAGACTAAGTATAATCCCTCTCAAGATTTGACAAATTCCAACAGTTGCAAGCTAACCTATATATCCTTGTATATAACATCTTAGCACTCAAAGATTCCTACATCTCTAACATACGCAACAATTCTATCAAATTATATAAAAATATCAACTTGGCAAGGATTTCATAGATAAGTCAAAGGATATAAGTTATATCACTATCTTCTTCAACACAAACATTTTTCATAAGCCTAACATTGAGCACAATAGTGATCATTAAGCATATTAGTAATATTAGTTTTATGGGGTTGTCTTTCTTATCTAAAATTTAAGTTTGTAAGGCATCTTGTGTACTATATTTATTGTATTTTGTTTTGAGATTTGTGCCTAGCATCAAGATGATCAGCCAAGAATGTGCTTGGTAAGACCTTGGGTTTCTTTATTCATCTAGGTTGTAAGTGCATAATATTTGGATTTAAATGTTAGTCCTATATCTTGGTTGATGTGGGTGTGTTTTGAGCCTCTAGAGGGTTGAGATAATGTAGTGATAGAGATCATGGTCTTAGGCTTGATTGTCAAAGATAAAAAGATCTCTACATCCTAGAAGTGTTGGCATTGAAACTTTAGTCAAAAGTAATTATTGATTCGTAATACCCTAAAATAAAAGTTATTCAACATAATTTGTAACCAAAAAAAATTGAAAATGCGTAGAAGGAAAGTATTTTGATTCACAAAGCTTAACTTTAAAGTGATGATGCTATTTGAACAATAATTCTAGTGTACCTTCATAATTCTTTATTGGCTCTTTTTTTATAAATTTATATTATATTTTACACAAATTATATTAAAATATTCTTTGTTTCAACACCATCATGTTTATTTACACCACAATGTATCTGTAGTCTTTATTGAGTTGATTTCCTTTAGCAAAGGTGGAAATCCCACATGGAAAGTTAGTGATGCTCCTAGATATCTTTTAGATCAAAAAAGCAAGCTACAAATAGCAATATATTGATCAATACTTACAATCATAAACAACATTGTTTAAAATTCATGGCATGATAAATAACAAGTGTTTACTATGAAAAGAGAAAATAAAAATAGAACAAAAGTATTACATTATTATTCTTAGGCAAACATGTATACATTTAATTATATTTTTAACTATTGAACCACTTGTTTAAATTCTCTTATATTTTGAAAGGGTCAAAGAGTAGCATCTAGTATAATAAAATTGTATGTTTTAGTAGTTTCTCATCAAATTTGCATGTTTAATGATATTGTTTATTAATATTATTTATATAATTAAACCAATTCGGGATTGGATGATGTAAGTCTATTTTGTTTATAAAATTGTCTACCAAGATATAATAAATGGATCATGTACATATCTATGTTGTTTTTTTTGTAAAAAAAATAATGCGAAGAATAATAGATAGAACTAATTATTTTTAATAGTTATTTCTCATCGATAGGGAAATTATCTCTAATCTTGGGCAAGTTAATCTAATTGCATTAATGTAACTTGGGTTGAACTAGAACTAGCTAATGAACCTGTGCTAGGTGACCCCAAAGAAAAGCTAGTAGATCATTTCACGAGAGAATAGAGAAAATAATTTTTTTAAGCAAGGATATAGTCTCAATAGAGCTAAAAAGGTAAATTGTTAGCAAACATAAGCTAATGGTTGGGAATAGACAGATAAATGTCACTATAAATAGTAATAACATCTTGAATGTATGTTTTAGGGAATAGTTATTAGGAGATTATCTTGAAGTATATGTTACATGCATTACAGTAGATTTACTATTTCCATCTCTAACACAAGGTTTTGTACCATCTATAGCTCCAATATCTCAATGGAGGTAATTTTGTATTGAGAGATTTTAGTAGACTACCCATGCCAAAGATGTACAACCATGTATCTATATTTAACAAATCAAATAGATCTTGGCTTTACTATGTGTGCTTAATAACACAAATGTTATGAAACCTAGGCAGTTTATTGGCATTTAGAATAAGTATTTTTAGTGAATCCTTGGCTAGCAAAACCTAGCTTTATCGACAATATTTTGAATTATAGTAGTGTGTTTCACCTATACGCATATGTGGGAATATAATGTGGTCTTTTATTGGCAAGATTGAGAAAGAGGTGTATGAACAATGACACATACATATTGGATTTTGACTTTGTTTTATAAAACCTTGGCCATAAGTAATGTAATTGGTACTTGCATTGTCAGTTCACAATGTTTGATATGTTGTATGTCAGTCAAAGTTATCATACTTAGCTAGAGGGTATCTAGAGTTGTATGGCATGTGCAGATTCAATACACTAAACTAGTTTCTAGATGACATGATGTGTTTTACAAACCTCTCTATGTGTTACTTGTGAAAGGCGGTCACTTCTAGTTGGAAGTTGTGAAGGGGACCGTCGGTCTACTATAGGAGGAAAAACACCCTAATGATGTGTTCCCTCTTGTTGAAGATTGTTAATGTCTTGATCATATAGAAACATATTGTATTTATCATATATATTTTAAAAAGTTAGAAAATTTATATGTTTAGATTTGTATGCTTATTTGATGGTAATCCTTATGTACAAGTAGTTGAAATGACAATTTAGTTTGTATCAGAATGTAAAGAAGAGAAATTTTTAATTAAAATAAATTATCTATAATTGTATTCATGATGTTTGTATATTTTATTAATGATTAAATTTATCATTAGATTCTTTACATTGAGCTTGTAATTATTCTTATCTTAAATAAATATTTAGGAAATTTGATAGAAAATTTTAGTCAATGATTCAAAGATGGGGAGGAGTCTCTAAAGAATTCATTGACTTAAAAACAAAACCAAGGATATATTACCAAAATAGTGAAACTTACACTCATGATTAAAAATAATAAAACTTATGTTAGCGAAAGATGAGATAAGACTTTTTCCACTAGCATGTGTGGATGTCAAAGGTCCAATATTCATCCGTTCAACATCAAAATGTCATTTTAAGATAAAAATTACCATATGACCAAAAAAATGGCACAAGGTATATTTACTAATTATAGTACAAATATATATATATATATATATATATATATCTCTGTGTGTGTGTGTGTGTGTGTGTGTGTGTGTGTGTGTGGAGTTTTCAAGGCAATAGACATATGAGATGAAGAACCATAGAATGCATGTCAAATTATTTGTTAGTAAAATTATAATAAAATACACAATTTTTTGTTGATTTTCATTCATAATGTATTTTAATATAGTTAATTCTAAAATTGAATAGAAAATATACTAAATTACATAATTTTATTTAAAATTACCTATGGGTCAATAGAAAATGTAGCCTTCAATAAGGCATCTATCATCGACATATCCTCTGATTTAAAATAATGTTGTGACTCGTTTGTTGCATAATCAATGTGCAAAGCATCTTTCTTGATCTATGGAGAATGCTCATTAGCCTCAGTAGAAGTATCGTTAGTACAAGAAACCTATACTATGAACCTTATCACAAATTCCTTTAGCTCATGAATGAATATAGCCCTACAAGCATAACATACTTGTAGTGATATCTCATGCATTGAAAACTTTCCCTCATAACCATATAATACATGCATGTTATGCTCAACTAGGGAATGTGTGAGTTGACTAATAGACTATAGTGTCTAAACCTCTACACTTTATTTTACAATTGAAGGGATTGTTATATGCTAAATTATTGACCAAAAGTCTCACTATTCAACCTTGTGCATGATATGTCTCCTCTTTCTTGTGTAGAGCCTTTACCTCTTCCCTAAAAAATATGAATATCAAGAAACATAGAGTTAATTATCAAGCAACATTATATCTTTTTTTTTATAGGTAAGTGTTGTCAAGGGGAAAACTCTCAAAATGTATGAACCAAAAAAATAAATGCATGCCCTTGCCACTAGGGGTGCAACACAAATGTGTTGTCCAAAATTATACTCCTAACATAGAACACGACTTTCCATAAAAACAAAACCAAAACCCCTCCCAAATGATGAATTTCAAAACACAAACATCCAAAATTACTCTCTAAATTTTGGAGATCTTAGTATCATAGGATGTTTGAGATTTGAAGAAGATAATTTTTTTCTTTTTAACCTCTATCCATTCTTGCTCGGTCCTAGGAGAAGGGTTCAACTCAATGCAATATCCTTTCTTGGCAATGACTCCATGGGAGGCATTTGTTGAGGATTGTGAACCAAATTTCTTCAATGACATGTTGAGTTTGAAGACTTAATGGGAGAAATAGTAGAACCAACACCAGTCAAGTACTCGACATTTGTACCTTGTGAATCTGTTGTGGGAGGTGAGCCAAAAGCAGTCTACTCACCCTCAAGATCTTTTGTGGTAGAAGAATCACCCTCTGCATTGGGTGCAATGGTATAGTGGTTGGATTTGGCACCAATCCACCAAGTAAGCTGATTTAAAATATCTTTGCTCCACTCAAGCCCTTGCTTCTTGTTGCACAGAGATGTAACATGGGAAGTTGAGAAGCATTTCCTACATCTGAAGGGAATCTTTTCATAGTCTACAGGTTGTCTCCAATGCCTATTTCCAACCTTTAAAGAGATTTTTGCGGGAAGGCCTTTGGATAAATTGAATTCCACACATATCTAAGCACAAGTAGAGTTTTTGTAGTTGATGGTTTCTTTTGAAATGATGTGGTACTTGCCAAGTCCATTCACAATGGCTATCAAACACCCAATCTCCCAAAATTGTAGAGGAAGGTAAGGAAATCTTACCTAAAGCTATGTTGAAGATAGTGTCTCTGTTCGAGGGTCAAAAGAAGGGAACCATGGCTTGATGCATAAAAAATCCCCATGAAAGATCCAAGGACCACTATTAAGAATTAGTTCTTTATCCTCCAAAGATTCAAATTCTAAGATGAAAAACCCCTTGACACAAGGGTAAATACTGATTTCGGCCTCCATATACTCCTTCCAATTCTTGCTTATCCAAGTGTGCAGTTCACACAGTTTCGTCCAAACCTTCAAAAATCTACAAATTAGTGCATGATCCTAGAGATACTCCTCTCTGTCACTTGCGACCTCATCCATACAGATTTCAGGAACCGACTCTGAATGATGAATTGTTAAAGGCGAGCTTTGTAAAGTGTAGGAGCAGGATGAAGAGGTATCAGGGTTTGGAACACCTAAAATAGACAATGACCTAGGTTGTGCCCGTCCAACACCCACAGGGAAATCCAGACCAAGCGCCTCCTTGAAGTTCAGTCTAGGGTTTTCGTGCATTCGTGAGGGGTAGGAACTAGGTCACGAAACCCTAGCAGTGTCTGTGTCAAGGCGTGGATCAGAGGGTTCCCTGCAAACATTAGCGCCACTGCAGAAATTCCCTCCAGCACCCACGCCAGTCACCCAGGAGGTTGTGGAGGAGCAATGTGCAGAGCAGTTCGAATTTTGCGTGCCCAAAGAACCCAGCGGAGGTGAGGGCGAGCCAGCAGAAGGAATTTTGCAGATTTGGGAGGCCACCCCACTGCCCATGACCACACACGACAAGGACTCACGCTTATTTTCGATGCTCTTGTCCATACCAAGATCCGAGGAAAGTGCAGATCTGCCATCATTTTTTAAGCCAGGCGAGGACATGGAAATGCCGCCAAAATCCTCAGGTCGAGCAGCTTTCGCAAGAGCAGAGCGGGCAGAGACATTTCACTATTTTTTAATGTCGTTAAGCAACATTATATCTTATTTATAGAAAAAATCACAATATAGTTTTATAAAGAAAAATTAAGGTAATTTATGGTTATTACATGATAGTTGGTCAAAAACCATTGACCACCTATTCCAAAAGTTGTTCTTTATTTCTCGTGGTTGAACTAATGTTTAAAAATATTTTGCAACTATTTCTAATGGTGTGCATTAGTTTTTGGGTCAATGAACAATTTTCATGATTTTTCTTTGGTAATATTTATATTACATTCCCTCTCATAAGACATTTTTTTAATGTAAAACCCATGAAAATTGTTTTTGTGGGTTGCTCATGTGTTTATTTTCCCTCTAATGAAATCAATGTGAGATCTAAAAGATTATAACGATGTTGGAAAAGATTGACAATGTGTACTTGTTGGATTATGATTTTTTTATTTTTATATCATTATTCTCCACTTTATTATTTTCAATTTCCCCTAATATATTATGTTGTGTTTCAATAGGATGCATAAGATTGTATGAGGAATTTGAGGGGGATTTGTAGGTCATGTTCTTATGCCTCATTGTGTTCATGTGTTTCATGAGGTTGATGAGGGTTTTGATTGGTTAAAAAGATAATTTGACAAAGAAAAAACAATTCAACAAAATTTAGTTTAATCTTAGTTGTACTTATATAACTTGTATTTTGCTTGTTGAGGAGGAAAAATGGATTTGATTCAACCAAAAATATGGTCATTTTTCTTCTTCTCGCGGTTTTCTCTCAGTGAAGGAAATAGAATGAAATGAGGTAGCTCTTGACTTATGTTTTTTATGTCATTATAATACACTCATATTATAACACATGCTATAATATGTGTGTATTATAATGCAAGCACATTTAGGTTCACATTTATCTAAACTAAATGCTCTCATATTTACAATGTGATCAAGCCTTAACAAACTCATGCTACAACAAGTAATATCATGTCTTTTATAACACAGTCTAATATTATCTTTTAGTTTTCCTCCTAAATAGTTTTTGGCCATTTTTTAGTCCCATATCTTATGCACAATTATGCTTACAAGTTGTATATCATGCTTGGAGCTCTCTTAATGCATCAAGGGAATCACATCTTCCTCATATTAGTATGTTCTCACATTCCTTGTCATGCTCTAAGAGTCACATTAGAGATTATTCTTTCCTCAAATTATCGGTTGCCCACATGCTTTTCCAAGTGCTTGGACCTATATTATCATTAGCAACATCAAGCCTTAAACTTAGATACCATTCTATACTAGTTCTTAAACCCACATTGGGGATAGAGGCCTTCCTCATGATAGCAATACACATAATTTTCATCCAGCCAATAGGATGTACTTCACCTCTATCATTTACCCTGACTAGGGACAAAATTTGTGTACCTTCATGATTATCACCAATCTATATACTTTCCATGGTTATCATTTGAGATGTCAAGTACCTGTTTATCATGATAAATTTATGACACGTCAATTTACATAATTCATTTCCATACATGCTTAAATCATATTTACTTTCATATACCATTTTTCTCTCTATGATTATTTTTATCCAATGGATGCAATGATTTGAAGGGGGGCATATTATATTATTAACACTACTACATTGAGGTTATAAATAGCTATGGACACCTATAACTAGAAATGCATCACTATGTATCAAGTTAGATCTAAAAAAATGGGCATGTGGCATGGCAGTGCTTAGTATGTCATATCATCCTACTACTACCACACTAAGTAGAGTACTTCAATACCAATTTTTATATAGGTATAATTTTTAACCTTAATCTCTCACTATCTCTCACATTTTTTGAGATAGTTAAATCAACCTTAATTATGCTTATTTTAACTTGCTTGACAAAAGCTACTCATTTTGTGCATCTTTATTTTTTTTATATGTTCCTATGGAATGTGTAGGACAAGGAGGAGGAACACACAAAGAGACCAAGTTAGGTCCATTAATTTACGTTTACTACTATTATTTTGGAAATTTCCCTCCTTTAGCATGACTTCTTAGTCAACACGAACCCTTGGTGCCTTGATGAGTAGTATAAGGTATGAATATTATTTGAACCTCAAAATTCTTGTCACCAACTTGTTGGAGCAACCTAGAATACCACATGCATATTGAAAAATGTCCTAACACACAAAAAGGGTATTGACATTTGTTAAATATGTCTTTTTATCACTCGAGGATATTCATTTATGGTTTTGGTGTGATTTTAAAGTCATTTCCAATGGTGAAAGCCAAAAATCAATTAACGTTTTATTTGTTGGTTGATTTGGCCTTGCACTTACCTAGGAACACCCATAAACACTTGATTATGCATTGAGCATGGACTCGATAAAAAATATACTCCATGGCCATGTCAAAGTTATTGCAAGTGATCTTTTCTTGTCGGACTCAATTCTTCGCAACTTTTGGAGTGATAATTTTAGCATATTTAATGCATTTTATCATCTATCTACACAAATCTGTGAGTGATATGATAGTATATCCTTGATGTGGGAGCATCCAGCGGTGTAAGGGCAATCTTACATCACCCAAAAATATTGTATTTTCATTTTGTTTGTAGTTTCCTTAGTTGTTTTGAGGCCCATGGAAACTCATGCAGTCTTTGGGATAGTTAGAAGTTTGAAACAACAAAAAATAATCACCTACTATTTTTATTAAGTTGGCCTATTCGAGTTCCTATGGACACAAAAAATGACCCTAATGAGAAATTGGAAAATAAGATTTTTGGTGAAAGAATCATCTCAAAATTTTGTACCTCGTTTGGAAGATATTAAATTTTCGTCCCAAGGAATTTCTTCAATGAAGTTTAAAATTGAAAAATTGAGGCCCTTTGCCTTGGAATAGGGTGCAAAATCTATGATCTTACAAATTTGGCAATTGAAAATCTAACAATTAGATCAAAAGTTACGACCTCGAGAAGTTGTAAATATATAAATAAAAAATTTTAAAAAAATCTTCTAGAGCGAGAAATAGACGATGGAATTTCTGGTGCCAAAATGGGGTTACACCTTCTCGAATATTTTAAGGCAGATAAACTTCTTGGATAAAGAGGGAGAAGAAAGGTTACAAAAGAGAGCTATGGTAGTGCAGATCATGGTTTTTTGCTTGCAAATTTTTGTAATGAGAAGGCCCATGTGGTTGTAGTATGTTATTTTCTGAGTATTGTAATTTCACTTCATCAAGATAATAGAAAGCAAGTGTTTCTTTCTGAATTTTATGTTTATCTCTCTTGTTTAGTTGTGTGTGTGTGGTTTTGTAAGGGGAGTACCCTCATCAATCCTAGAGGAAGGATTTTGATGATTGTTGGCATGTTCTTCAATCCTGAGATACCATTTTCAAGGCTAGAGGATGCAATTCATGATGTTGATGGCATGGTTTCTCCTTGCACATTTTTCGATCATGTTCTTCATGCCCTTGTTACAGATCTATGTAAGGACATTCAATTTTCATTGTAAAGGGTTGGATTTTTATATTTACATGGGAAAATCTCAATCTAAGTGGAGCTAATTATTGATGTATTACTTGTGCATATGATTGCAACTTAATTTTTTGAGTTTGTATATAATTTGTAATGGTAATATAAATAATTTTATAGATAATCAATATAAGAATATTATTTATGATTTTGCACTCTATTTCCATTTTTTTGAGATCAAGGGGATTTAAGAAAACCCATTTGTTTGTATAAGAGATATGGTTTGCATCTAAAGGGTGCAATAAACTATTTCATTTTGTGCATATATATGTCACATGAAAAAAATTCAAACTAGTATGTGAAACTTTGGAATTGTTCATGAATTATTAAGTATGGATTGCATTATTTAGATTAAGGGGCATTTAAGATATTGAGATTTGCAATATAGATCCAAGTAAATCAAACTCGTGTGAAAGTTGGGGTTTATACCACCATTAGGGTTTCATATAAATTAGACTTTGTATTGCAAGAACATGCACTAATCTAATGGAAAATGGCTAACTAATAATTTTTTTTAGTTTTTCTTAGTTATCTTACATAATCAATTGCTATCAATTTATCTTAAAACTATTGCGATCTTGTAACTGTTAAAACCCTAGAGTACGTTTAATTTTATTTTACTAAATTTACAATGATGTAAGACATTGTAATGATTGCATATATATGGATCCTTGACAAACTATATCATTTGTTGTATCATTAAACTTAGTTGCCTAATTTATGAGATTTGAAAATTATGTGCATCAGAACACAAAAAATTATTGTTAAGATAAATCAAAGAATCATTTTTATTTGATAACTCCTCTAAAATTTCTCTAGGATTGCCCTCCTAAGATTGGCAAGGCTCAAAGTGCATAATAGGTGCATTAACCTCTTGTTCATTAGTCTCGTCCAACCCTCGAATGTGAGCATAGGTTTTTCCCTTGTGTTATAAATTTTGGTCATCTTGGTTGTAGCTAGGCGAGAGCCTTAAGGTGAGGTTTAGTATAAAAAAGAACACCAATACAATCTACTCCACTAGTCATTTTGAGTTGACTTCACATAAATTTGCACAATTTATTAGTCTCTTGGTATTAAAATAAATTCAATGTACTTTAATTCAAAACTAGAAATTCAACTCACTTAAAAGAAAATAATTCTATGAACAAAAAACTATACCTCTAAGTGGCAATGAAAATACAAAAAAAACAAAGTTAATCAAATTCACATAAAAAAATTGAATAGGTTATTAACACAATTTGGAAAATATGAAGATAAAATTTGTAGTAAATTGAATGTAGTTTCTAGGCTATTGCCTTTTTGGAAAAAAAAATGGTGAAAATTTAAAATTTTAATGAAGCACTACTATAATTTTCAAAAAAATATAGGTGTCATTCTGGGCAACCTAACTATGAGAAAAAAAAAAATTAATATAAGTAAAGGACACATGCTCAGATGTGATGCATATTTTTTTAAATTGCAAGTGAATAATTAATTAGTTATAATATTTTTGCTAGAGAAAGTTCTCACTCTCCTTCTCTCTACCTACCTCTCCCTTTATCCCTCCTACCTTACCTCCTCTCTCTATCTCTACTTCTCTTTATCTCCCATCTTCATATTCCTATTTGTCTGCATTCATCTCCCTATATCCCTCCCACCCTACCTCTCTACATCTACCTCACCATCCCTCCCTCTCTACTCTTTATCTCCCCTCTCCATCTCTCTCTACCTACCTCTACCTTCATCCCTCCCTCATTCCCCCTCTTTCCCTTTAGATATCTATCAATATCTCTCTTCTCTCTCCTCTCTACCTCTCTCTCCTCTTCCCTCTCTACTTATCTCTATCTCCACTCACCCTCTCTCTCTACCTATCTCTCTCTATCCCTCCCATCCTACCTCTCCATCCCTCTTCCCCTCCCCTCTCTCTTATGTTCACTCTCTCTCCCTCTCCCTCTTCCCTCTCTACGTATCTCTATCTCCACTCACCCTCTCTCTCTACCTACCTCTCTATATCCCTCCCATCCTACCTATCCCTCCCTCTTTGCCTCCTTCCCTCTCTCTTCTTGTCACTCTCTCTCCCTCTCTCATTATTGCTCTTGCTCTCCCTCTCCCTTTCTCTATACCTCTCTCTCCCCTTCCATCTCTACTTTTCTCTATATCCCCTCACCCACTCTCTACCTGTTTCTCACTCTGTGCCTCACACCTTACCTCTCTCTCCCCTTCCCTCTCTAATTTTCTCTATATCCCCTCACCTTCCCTTTCTCTACCTACCTATTTTATTTTCCTCCCACCTTAGCTCTTTATGTCTCTACTTCTATTTGTCTCCCATCTCCATCTTCCTCTCTATCTACCTACCTCTCCCTATATCGCTCCCACCCTACCTCTCCATCTCTACCTTGCCCTTCCTCCCTCCCTCTCCATCTCTACCTCAACCTTCCTCCCTCCCTCTCTACTCTCTATCCCCCTCTTTGTCTCTCTCTGTATAAAGAGGGAGAGGTGGAGAGGGATAGAAAAATAAATCTAAAAGGTACACTTTAAAATTGAAAAAGTGGAAATATCATTAATGTATCATATGTGAAAATTAAACCCTAATGTGGTTGCCAGGATGGGTAGGGTAAGTAAAATTGATTTCACAATCAAGATAATAGAGAAAGATGTAAAAATATAAAATCAATGAATAATTGGTCATGAAAATAGTTTCAAATATAAAATTGAGATGTAAATATCATAAAAGTATAGATCTAAGAAACCCTAATATGAACAAGAAATCATAGAAGACTAGGTTGTATAGGTTTAATTGGGTTTACTAAAATACAAAGAGGTCTAAAGAGGGACAAAGAGATAGGAAATGGATTGGGAGAGAGATAGGGAGGAAGGGAGAGGTAGAGGTATAGAGGGAGTGAGAGGGGAGAGGGAGAGATATAGAGAGATAGCTAGAGGGATAGGGAGAGATTTGATATTGAGAGAAGTAGAGAGGGAAGGAGGGAAGGAGGGAGAGGTAGAGAGATATATCTAGAGAGAAAGAGAGAGTTCTAAAGAGGGACAAAGAGAGGTGAAGAGGTAGGTCTAGAGGTCAAGGAGAGAGAGAGAGGGTCTAGAGGTCCAGCGTAATAAAGTGATACGCTTTGAAGTCTTGAGCAGTATGGGATTACTTGCAGGCGAAGATTTTACTGTTATTAATGGTGGGGTTCTCATTCTGAGAGAGTGTACTAGGTATTCTTGAGGTTTGTGTTATCGATACAATTTACTCCATTTGGCTAACCTACTTGGTCAAGTCCATTCTCAATTCTTGGCTTTTACCAATCAGAGATGGAATCTGTAGTTGGAGGAGCTGTAGCTGGAAAAGTTTGTGAGATGGCTGTTCAGATGGCAGTTCAACAGTTATCTAAACAGACAAGCCTTGTCATAAACTTCCAGGACTTTGAATGGTTGAAGAAAAAACTTAGATTTATGAAGGGCTTTCTCAACGATGCTGACCAACAGTGCGGACAGAAGGAGAGTGTGAAGCAATGGGTACACAATGTTCGGGACATTGCCCTGCATGCAGAGGACATATTCGAGCAATGTACTGTACAACCTCTCAACAGTAGCAGATTTCTATCTGTTTTGACAGGCGATCACTTGGTTTTTCGTCACAATATGGCACGAAAAATCAATAAGGTCAAAGATAGAATCAACTCCCTTGTTGAGGAGGGAAGGCAGTTAAAGATAGCTTATGATGTCCTGTCTGGAGAAGAAGCATTAGACAACACATTTCAAAGATCAGACTGGAAGAGATCAAGTATTGTGCCAATGGATTCACATCCAGTGGGTATAGAGGCCAAGGTTGAGCACTTGGAAAGCTTGTTAAACAAGCCTGCAGTTTGTGTTATAGCCATAGTTGGAATGGGTGGCATAGGCAAGACATATCTTCTACAAAATTTATATAATTTCACCAAAGACAGGTTTGAGAAATCTATCTGGCTTTCAATTTCTAAGTTGCAGCATGACTTAGCCTATTACTTAGATATAAAGGATAACGTTCATGGAGTGTCTGAACAAAGAGCATGGGAATTGATTAATGCCCACTTGAAAGAAAAGAAGGTTCTCATTGTTCTGGATGATGTGTGGAAGCCCATTAAAGAGGACAATTTGATAGAGAGACTTGGTTTGACAATTGGTCGTAACTGCAAACTTGTGGTCACAACTAGAAACAAAGAAGTTTGCAGAAATGTGAAGGCAGAAATTTATGAGATGGGATGTTTGAGTGAAGAAGAGAGTTGGAAACTGTTTTGTATTTATGGGTTTCCAGAGTATGAGGGAAACAGAGCACCTGAGCACCTTGTGGATGTAGCTCGCAATATTGTAAAGGAATGTGGAAACCTGCCGTTGGCCATCAAGACAACTGCAGCATCTCTGGCAGGCGCCACACTCCAAAGGGAATGGGACTCCAAATTAAGTCAGCTTAAAGAGGTATCTGCTCTCAATAAACCCATGGAAGTCCTCAAATTGAGCTATGATTGCTTGCCTGCACATCTTAGGGCTTGTTTTGCTTATCTCTCTTTCTTCCCCGAGGATGAGAAAATAGAGTGTGAGTACCTGGTAAATCTGTGGATAGGAGAAGGGTTCATTCCAGATGGAGAAGACCAGTGGAATATTGGATGGGATTATTCATATAAGATTGCCAATCTTTGTTTGGTCGAAGTAGTGGAAGAATGGGACTCCGGCTATGTTATGGAAGGCAAGAAATATTGCATAGTTCATGATGTTTTTCTTGATTTAGCCGTGTATATATCTAAAGAAAATAAATGTGCTTTCGATATTGAAAAGGCCTTCAGAAAATCCCCTTCCAGGAAAAACAGTATTGACTGGTGTAGGGTTTTGTTGCCCAAGAAAAGTATAGATTAAGTATCATGGCACAAAGCCTTCCTGCATTTTCTCCTGACCTTCTCCGGACATTATCATTGTATGGCAATTGCCTAGTTAACATTCTCCCAATTGTTTTAATGAAGATGGAAGTACTACGGGTTCTTGATTTGAGCAGGAATGGCATCACTACATTGCCTGATTGTGTTGGAGATATGATACTTCTCAAAGTTTTGAACATATCGGACACATGGATTGAGGAGATACCGTGGTGCGTTAGAAGGTTGAAGAGTCTTCGCTTTCTTGATGTCTCTTTTTGCCATTTAAGGGAGATACCTGTGTGGATAGGTGAACTGGAATGTCTTCAGCAGTTCAATATACTCTATTGTAGCATTAATACTTTGCCAAAGGGAATCTCAAATCTCACGTCTCTTCGGACCCTGAGATCTCAGTGCTTGCGCGTCTCTGTCGAAAATGAACAAGAGTTGAAGTTAGAGGATGTTGGTAGTATGATCCAGCTGCAAGAATTAAGGATACGGCTTGACAGAGAATGGCAATTACAAAGTATAAAAGAAGGATTTTGGGTCAGTTGGTGAAGATGCGCCATCTCACTATGGAGAGTTTTCTTCTCTCCTCTCGTCCCCTGTTTCCGGAGAAACTGGAGATTATGACAGACCTTGAAAAGCTACAGCTAAAGGAGTTTGCTGTGACAAGTTGTTTATGCACTCTTGTAATTCTTAGGGAACTCAGGTTACAAAGATTGCATTGGAGTAGTTATCCGGAATTCCAAAATATGCCAAACTTAGGGAGTTTGTGGTTGGAGTGTAACAGAAGCTGCACAGAGATACCAAAGGCATTTGGAAAATCGGGTGGATTTCCAAAACTTCGGTTCTTGCTGATTAGAGATTTTCCACAACTGCAGGAATTTCCTGAATTGGAAGATGGAGCTATGCCACGCCTCGAGGTTTTTAAGCTACAGGACTGTTACAGACTGAGAAAAGTTCCAAAGGGATTAGAGGAATTGAAAATGATCAAGGAGTTCAACTATAATGGTACAGGTACAGATTGATTAAGGAAGAGATTAAAGGAAGGTGGGTAAGATTGGCAAAAAGTTAAAGCCCGTAATTCTCAGCTGATCATCACCAACATGTACAGGCATTAGTTTTTCCAATTTATTATCTCCAAATATTTTGTGGGATTCTCTTATATATATTATTTTGTTTAAACAAATATATTAAAAAATTATAATTTTAGAAAATTATATATGATATTTATCAGATCTTTGTTCGATATTATGAGCAAGTTTTTGTGGTTCAAGAGCATACTCTTGCAAGACAATTTGCTCCACAACAATGTCTTGTGATTGTTCCTTGTCAATGTTCAAATATCTAACGCATTCTTTGTGACAAATTCCTCACTCATAGTGTTCTCTATGGCCCATGACAAAGTCCCTATGGCTTCTCTTGTGAATTTTACAAAACCTTTTGGGAATGATTGCCAATGACTTGCACAATGTGTGTCTTGAAGCCATGCAAACTAGGTCATTAGGCAATATCATTAACAAATGCAACATTAAATTCATACCTAAGGCGAGCGATCCAAAGGATATCAACAATTGGCAACCCATCGCTCTATTGAATGTGTCGTACAAGATTATAACCAAAGTGTTGGCTTTTAAGCTTTGTTCAATGTGGTCGTTAATTGTTCGATTAAAGCAAACAAGTTTCATTAAATCTAGATTTATTCTAGATAATATAATTGTGGTTTAGGAAGGTAATGAATGGGCCCGATGCTCTCAACAACCTACCATGTTTATTGAAATAGGCTTTGTTAAAGCCTATGATCACATAGAGCGGCCCTTCATATTGGCTATGCTCTAGGTTCTTAGCTTTGGCCCTCAATTCATTCAAATGGTTCAAATGCTTTTCACAGATGCATCTACTTGCATTACCATCTCAAGCCAACAATACACCTCTTTTGAACTTTTTTGGTCCATTAGACAAGGTTGTCCTCTTGCTTTGAGTCTCTATGTTTTGGTTGTTGAGGATTTTGGATACTTACTTGCTCAAGTTGTTTCTCAATCTTGTGTCAAGGGTATGTCTTCTAATTCTTCTCAACAACTTTTGAATGACCATTTTGTTAATGACTCTTTTCTCACTCTATGTGAGGAAGAAGATAAAGTCAATAAGGCTCTTTCATGCCTAGAATTTTTTTGTCAAGCTTCCAACTCCAACATTCAATGGCACAAGACCTTATTACAAACAATCCTTTCTTCCCAAGACAAATTAGGTTGGCCTTTTTAACCAAAAATGGATTCGTCATGGGGAGATCTTCTGATTATTGGGAATAGCCTTTGCCTTCCACACCACTGCTCAAGAGCTTTGGCATGCAGTTGTTGCGAGAATTGAAAAGAAGTTGCAATATTGGATTATCAAGCCTCTCTCAATGGCTAGGAAATTCCAAATTTGCTCCAAGATTTTGGCAACCACTTATGTTTACTACTCTTCATGATGGATCCCTTCCAAGGCTTCTTACTTGAAAGTTGAGATGCTCCTTAGATATTTTCTTTAGGCTTGTAGTGATGTGTGTTAAGGCTTCCATCATGTGACCTCAAAGTTTTATTGCCTCCCTCGTGAGGCCGAAGTCTTAGGATTACTTTCTATTTGTCGTCAAGGTATTGCCTTATGTGTTATATGTATCATTAGGGCTCTCCAAGGTAATGAAGCTTGGAAAATTCTTGTTTGTCACTACATTAGCATGGGTACTCTTCAAGATCATTTAGCCTAGAAATGCTTTGACTTAGGCACTCTTCTCACCATGAGGGAACCTATTTCTATTCAAGGCATTTTTGTTATCAGAAGTATTTGGAAATCTTGGGAAGCTATTAAAACTTGGATTTGTTTGGCTGAAAATGTTTTTCGTAATTGTTTATCTATTATCCAATACTCCATTTGGTGGTTCTTGCTTCTTAGTAATCAAGGGAGGTTGTTGGCTCTCTTACCTTGAATTTTTTTAAATGAGGAACACGAAATTAATCAGATTTCATTCATCAAGTTACCACGAATTTTATTCCCTAGCCTACGTTCAAATTGAAATTCTGGATTTCTAATTAGGACTAGTAGACTTACTAGACAATTATTGATGTTATTCCTCCTTAGATGCATCATAAAATTGGAGTGAGATGTCTCAAACCTTGGTGGAAGGACTAGAAGTGGTATCCAAACACCTCCTTTCAAAATTATAGGCCCTCTAAAGGTTACTATTGCTTGTCTCCACACTTGCATATGGTGGATCAACTTAATCTCTGTTGGTAGTTGCAATCCTCTCAAGGGATGTGGAAAAAAATATTTCATGGCATTTGGTTTGTAGTGTTGGAGCCCAACTTGGCTCACTTTCCCTGATTCTTATTTTACCAAGGCCTTCCTTTCAAGACTTGTCTTGCTCACATGGGCCTTCTCATTCCCAATTGTCCTTTTTATGGTCAAATTGAATCCCTCGAGAATATTTTATAGTTCTATCCTCGAGCTTAGGAAGCCTAGAATTGTATTCATGATTTCTTCAAACTTGCCCCCTTCTCATGGAACGTGATTTTGTTTAGACACTAGCTTTGTCTCTCAGACAAGTATACCCAAATTTGGCATTCTTTCAAGATGGAAATTATCTTTAGTATTTGGAAAGATAGGAATGTTGCTCTTTTTTCTCAGTGTGTTGCTAATAAAAAAATTTATATGTTATAGTGATCATTTGCTCTAATGTCCTTATGTAGATTTAGGTGGAAGTCAACAAAGTTACACTTGAAGTTGCACATCTCTAGGAGATGTTGGACCATTGGGGTAATGTTTCATGCATTGTTGCTTGAGTTCCTCCCAACTCCACCTCCCCTCGAGGGTGTTGGCATTGACACAACTACTCATCCTTATGAGATCAAGAAAGTTGTGGAGATTGTGGATCTCACTCCCATAGTCTTGTGCCTCAAAATCCCAAGGACTATGTTGCCCATGGAGGATGACCTTAGTCTTCACATTCGCATCTCTAAGGTGGGACTTTGGCTGGCTAGACATTGACAAGTTCCCTTGTGTGTTGCTCGCCATCTCTCCAATTCACACTCAACAACCTCTTAATGAGAACGAAGGAGATGTTGCCTCTCTCATTGGTTTAGATTCAATTGTCGATGCCAGTCCCTATGATGTTTGGAGGAAGTTTGATGATCAAGACCCTCCCCCTTTGCTTATGTTAAGATTATTGATGATTATATTTTAATCATTGTTTTATATGTGGACGGTATATTGTTTATTGGTAATAGCAAGGTGATGATTGTGGAGCTTAAAACTCAAGTTTCTAACATATTTGATATTTTGGGGGTTGGAAAATACATTCTTGGGATGTAGATTAGCATAGATTGGGTGCACATAAATCTTTGGTCAAGTTAAAGTATGTTGCTACCATTTTATCATAATTTAATATAGATGATTATAAACCAATGAGTATTCCATTTCTTGTTAGCACCAACTTTTTTTATTAATTGTCATGATAATTTTGAGGATATGTCTAACTTGACTTATGCTAGTGTCAGTACCTTGATGTATACAATGGTTTTCACTAGACCATATATTGTCCAAGTAATGGGAGTTTTGAGCATGTTTATATCTAGCCCTAGTAAGAAGCATCATAATTTTGTTAAGAGGGTTTTCAAATATTTATATGGGATTTCTAATTACTATTTTTGTTATCATCATATTGATGATGTGGATAAGTTATTGGATATATAGAGCTTTGTGGATGCAAATTAAGTAGGTGACTTGGATAATTGAAGGTCTGCTAATGGCCATGTGTTTTCTCTATTTGGTTGCATAATGAATTGGATGAGTAAAATTCAATCCACAATTGTGTTGTCCAATATCAAGGTAGAGCATATAGTTACTACACATACATCTAAGGAGGTGGTTTAGTTACAAAGACTTTATAAAGGTATTGGTTTTGAGTTTGCAAGATTGTTAAATTTAGTTGTAACAATCAAAGTATTAATTTTTTGGCCTAGAATCCCATGTATCATGCTCATACTAAGCAAATTGATGTTCATTATCACTTTCTGCAAGATATTATAGAAAATGGTAAGGTCGTATTATAGAAGATTGACACTTAGGAAAATGTTGTGAATTTCCTTTTGAAGCTAGTGCTTATAGATAAGTTATCTTGGTGCAAGAAGGCCATGAGTATTGGTTCATACTTAGTTATATATATATATATATATATATATATCTTGTGAATGCATTTACAATACATAATGTCAAGTGGGAGGATGTTAGAATTAAGGTGGCATTTACCTTGCAATTCTATGTATATTTTATGTGTTTCCAACACTTTTGGAAGGTGCACTTGGATATCTAGGGTGTAATTGGAGAAATTATTTTTAATATGTATTATTTTAGTGATGCAAGAGCATATGGGGCCACAAGCAATCTCATATCACCCAATAAATATTTACTTTTCACTTTTGTTGTCTGGCTTCTAGTATTGTAGTTTTGGTTAGTTTCTTATGAGGAAATTTTAGAAATAATTTGTATAAGTTGATGATGTAATCTTGTAGAGGAGCCAAATGGGTAGTCACAAATCAAATCTAATGGAATTTTGATGAAAAATGTTCAATTTATGGCCTTGTGGGTTTTCAACCTACTACCAGACATTTGTAGAGAAGTGCATGTGAACTTGAGTGTGCGAAATAAGCTTCCTACACTAATCTAAGTAGAGGAGATTTGCAAAAAAAATTAAACACCTTATACTGTTACAATTACAAAAAAATGCACATTCAAAATATGTAAAGTAGATAAACAATGCAAACCATAACACTATGATTTACGTGGGAAAACCCTTAGGGGAAAAACTCACACTCCAAACACAATGTAATATGTATTATTAGCAACAACAACAGTTACAATACAATGTTAGAGCAATGCTCTTCAAGAGTCTCACACTACAACAAGAATTTGGAGTAATTCCCGCAACATGACGATATATCAACAATCTTCAATCTATAACAATAGAAATGTTCTAACATAACACCAATTAATAGATGAGCAATATGGATGACCAAGAATTCCACGTGTCACTTCCACATTCACTGCATGCATGCAATTGTAGATCCATAACGCATCCAAGGCGTCCAAATTCACATGCTAACACAATTGTCATAAATGCTTAATATGCAAGTCATCTATCATAACTTTCTATGCCAAATTTCAATCCTCTCAATAGGAAAGGCATGAGACTTCATGCAAAATATTCTCCTCATCATGCAAGGTGTCTACAACATGCAAGATTGCCAACTGTCAATTACTCACTAGTCCTGATAAGGAAGTTGTTTGTAGTTGACTCTTATGTAGGTATCATAAAATGTCACGGTGAGTTGTCATAGTGCATGGCATAGCAACTTATGATAAAAAGCCATCAATTTAGCCAAAAATATAGGGCTTCCAAAGTGGAAGCCTAGGTCTCCACTAAAATAGCTTACAACTTTCACATGTAACCTTCATGTAGGATGCCACCTCACCAATAGGTCCCACAAAGTGACAACTAGTTTGGTAGGCAATAAACTTAGGAATTAATTAAATAATATCAAATAACAATAAATTAATGCTAGGTCTCAAAGGTTGAGACACCTTAATCCCAACAATGATGATAAAGTTGAAGGAAAAATTCTTGCTAGTAAACTATAACCAAAGTTTGTTTAGAAAATTACAGAATATGAAACAAAAGGAATCTAGTGTAAAATAATATATAGAAGACTTCTAATGATTGAGTATCCAGGAAGGACATGAGGATGATGGTGTTGAAAAGGTGTCCATGTCTATAAATTTTCTACAATTGTCAATTAAAGATGAGTTAAGCATGGTCAAATTGTAGAATTTAGAATAATCCTACCAATATTCCCTTAATGTAGAAGAGAAACTAGCTAGGAAACAATAGAATAATTCTAGAGGTAGAGAAAGGTTCTCATGTGGAAGAGGAAAAATTAGTGGTGGTAGAGGCTACCAAGGCAAGTAAGAAGAAGCTAGGACCTCCCAGACAAATTCTTGTACCCAAGAGACTAGAGGAAGATGATATTATTCTAGAGGTAGAGGTGATAATTTCAGAGGAGGAGGTAGAGGTTACAGTGGTACATGTTACTAATGTGGTGAAAGTAGACATAGGTCATTTGAGTGTACACAAATATAACAAATCAATAGTAAAGGTAAAGAGACTATAGTTCGTTTGGCTCAAGCAGAAGATGAAATTGTAGCTTCACCAAAGTGTGGAGAAGATCTTCAAGATGGAGAATCATTGATATTGAGGAGAATTTTATTGAATCCTAAGAAGGAAACAAAAGAACCATCACAAAGGAGAAATTTATTTAGGACTAGATGTAAGTTTGGCGGGAAATGTTACATAGTGATCATTAATAGTGGAAGCACTGACAACCTTGTGTTAGAAGAAATGGTAGAGAAGTTGCAGTTGAAGAAGATGAAACACCCTAGTCCTTATAAGGTTTCTTGGTTGCAAAATGGACACCAATTATTGGTAAGTGAACAACTTTTAGTCAATTTTCATATAGGAAGTTATAAGGATGAAAAAATGTGTGATATCATGCCAATGGATGCATGCCACATTCTATTAGGAAAACCTTGTAAATATGATAGAAAAAAAAATTAGTGATGGAAAAACAAATTGTTATAAAATAAAGAAGAATGAGGAGTATACACTAAATCCCATGAAGGATAAGGATGAGGTAGAGAAGAATCCTAGAGTTTGTTTGGTAACAAGTAAACAATTTTTGAAATATTGGAAGAGAAGGTGTGTTATGATTTCGTTCCTAAGCATGCAAAGGTTATGACATTTGAGAAGAAAGAGGAAGTGTCCAATGAAGTACAAGAAATTTTGAGTGAGTTTTTTAAAATTTTGATGAAATAATTACCTAATGGATTGTCACCAATAAGGAGCATAAGTCATTGTATGGATTTGATACTAGGGGCTAGTTTTCCAAACAAGACACTATACAGAATGACTCCAATGGAGAATGAGGAAATTAACCATCAAGTACAAGAGTTGTTAGATAAAAGTGTGATTAGAGAATTTGATTTTCTATGTTGTACCTGTAAACACCCAAAATTTTCCATGTCATAACATTACCTAGTTGATACATGACCTTGTAAAACATCTTGTAATATTTTACCCTAGGTCATTACATTATCTCACTTATCCCATTTATTCCACTTAATCACCTTCCCAATTAATTAAATAAATCTCTTTTATTTAATTAATTCCCCCTTCACATGTCTCAAAATAATTCAAATTAAATATTTGAATTAATCCCCCAACATGTGTCACATGACTACAACTCTTCACATGCATAAATAATTTAAATAATTTTATTATTTAAATTATGAGATTCTCACTCACATCCTATTTTTACCCCCATTCATTATGCATCATAAGCATCTTTTCTCTCGAAATAAATAAGAGAATCCCACTTATTTCCTCACATCTTAATTTTAGCCTCATGTCATAACCCACTTAATGTGCGTCATAAACACTAAAATAAACTTTTAATCCTAGCCATACATATCACAAATTTGACTTTTAATCTTGACCATTGAATCAAATCAGCCTTCTCCTATAAATCAAGTCTTTCATAGGTCATTTGGGGGAATCTTCTTCTAGCATCCTCACTCTACCAAAATTTCTCTCAATCTTCTTATCTATCTATCTATTTTTCTTCTATTGTCTTCATCTTATTGTTATGCAGCGAAAATGAGCAATCAACATATCAACAATCAAACCTTCAAAATATTCAATTCTCATGCAGGTGGAGAAGAGCAATGGAGATAAATCAAATCTAACTTGGAGATTGGTTTGCTTTGCTTTCTTGTTTTGATTTTCATGCTAGTGTGTGCTCTATTGTGCTTGTTAGGGTTTTCATATCTTGTTGTTTTAGTTTTATATCTGATTTTCCCTAACTTACATTTGGTGAACCTGACGTTAATCCTTTGATTTAGCTTGCTTTTTGCAAGTTTTATTGTTTTTTGTTGTTGCAGATTTACCAATTTTTGGATGAAACCCGAGGTTTTACAAATTCTATCATATCAATCAAATGGCTACGTATTTCTCTACAAGATTTTCAGATAAGCTTAAAAATAATCTCAAAGGACTACAGTAAAGAAATTGAGGGGTTATCACCATTTTTGTAGGAGTTATCACTATTTTATGTTTTTTCATAAAATTAACTTGCTAGCCGCAAATTAATGAATTTTCTAGAAATTTTTACATTTATGGAAAGCTTGTAGAATTTTAATGGGGGTCTTGGTTTTACAGATTTAATTTAGAAGTCAAATATAATGCGAAATAATCCAATCTTTATTTTCTATATGTTTTTCACAAATCCGCATTTTTTGGTGCAAAACAAAGAATTTTTCTAATTTCTTTACATTTCTAGAAAGCTCTCAGAAAATTAGCAAGGATCTCTTCTTTAGTTTTTTATTTTTCAGATCCATAACATCTTCAAATAATCGAATCTAATTTGGCTATGTTAAAAACATGTATCTGAAATTGCAATTATCTGATGAGCTTACTTTTTTTTATGGCTGCATTATAATATTATTTTTTATTTATTTTGTAGGTGATCATAAGGAGTTTTAGTAGCAGCAATATCAGTCATACACATCAGATTGGAAAGCAAAAACTTTCGGGTGCATTCATTCTATTATTTTTATCTCTCATTTAATCAATCAATCTTGTTTGCAAAACACTTCAATTTGGGGCTTTAAAAACAAACATCTTGTTTGCAATCACACTTTAAAATTGGGCTTAAAAAGAACCATTGTCTTCCATCACACATTTTGACTTTGGGTTAAAAATAACAAGTGTTTGAATTTTTACACACATTTCAATTTTCTAAAGGGAAATTAACAATTATGAGTGTGAATCAAGTGCGTGTGTGATCAAAAACACTTCACTTGGTTCGCTTTTGTCATACCCTTCATAGGAGGCCTGCTAGGGGATTTCATCACCCCTAGGGATGACCTCAATCAAGGTGTGAATCGAAAGACACGCTTCTTTGAGAGTTAAAATCTTGTCACTCTTGGCTAAGCCCCAAAGAACTTTATACCTTTGGGAAGTGAAGGTGAAGGGTGGGTTACCCCTTTCTCTCGGCTATGTGGTGGGATTTTTCTTTCAAATTATCCCTAGTCAACCTTGCGCATCCTAGCTTAAGACCTAATTGGCCATACCCACTTGACTAGTTCTAGGACTTGTTGATGTGTCTTCTTCAAATGCGTGCTTAATCATCACATTCATAATTTTAAATTCAAACTTGCTTATGTGTCTTGCGTGTGTGATTCATGTGTGTACATATGTAATCATTTATTTGCAAATTGTCATATCAAGCTATAAACACCAACACAAACATATCATTCTAATCATCCTAATCATTCTTTTTCTAATCACATTCAAATCAATTTCATCCTAATCAATCCAAGTCATCCAATCTAATCATTCCACATCATCATCGCCTTAATCCTAAGGAAGCACTTGCTAAAATGGTCATAATCCTTAATGATCTTAGTCACAAGCCCAAGTTCATACTTCGAGAAGCCCCTTCACCTAATCATGAAGATAATCCAAAACCATATATCCTCCAAGGTGGGTCAAACTTTGCTCCTAGCGATGATGAGAACTTTGTAGATCTTAGTGATGATAAAAACTTTGTTGAAATCTTAGGTCACCTTAATGATACTATTGACAAGGGAAATACCACCATAAATTTGGAATCGTACACCATTCCATTTACTAGTCCTCCATCTCCATCTAATAAAATGCCTATCTCAAAGCACACTTGTCCTACACCAACACCACCATCCAACTTCTCAAGCTCTAATCCATTAACCAAAGAATCCTTTAACGGTTTTCTCCAAAGACTACTAGCACGGAATAAACCATCCCCATATCAATCACCCAATAATGAGCTTACAAATGAACCTTTGAATGCCATGCCTATTCTTCCAACTCCATCATGTGGTCCACAACCTATTGATCTTATATGTCTAAGTCAAATTCCATCATGCCCTCATGTTGTTGATCATAAAGAGCATACCAAGCCTCTTCTAGAGCCTTCCACTTTCATTTCCACTCAAATCCAAGCGCTATGTCAAGAGAATTATCCTAAGCATGAGGAAACATTAACCTCTCATTCTAATCAAGATCTAGGCCCTTCTAATGATCCCACTCATAACATACTTGGTACTATTCATGATGAAGCTTCCCTCTATGATCTAGATCCTACCTATGATCAAGAAGACCATGATGATCCTCTTAGCCAACTCTATGCATTTCATGGTCAAGAGCCTATCACTTCACCTATCCATGAGCAAGAAACCTCCATTTCTCCTATAGACCCCCTAGCTAGTCCTATCCATGATCCCGCATTATCCACTTGTCATGATGAGACACATGCCTCCCAAGTAAATATAGAAGATCAAACCAATAGTGTGGATCTAAATGAACATAATCAAGATCCTAATGATCCTTCCACATCCACTATAAACCCCATTTCGAATCCACCAACATGTCCTATTGGTCTATCCAACTTTATTCATGAATATTCCTCCTTAGAACAACAAAAACCTTTATCCACTTTACCTTTTTCATCTAATAATGAACTCGATTCTAGTGTTCAAAACACACCTAGTCCCATTGTCCATCACATGCTTCAAAACATGAACTACCAAGGTAAAGGTTTAGGCCTTCATGAACAAGGTGTTTTGGAGCCCATCCATGTAAAGGTCCCTCTACGCTCTTATGGCCTTGGATATACACCCCAAGGACATCAATCTAAAGATGTTGGTACTTCCTTCATCCATCATAAGTCCTCTTTCCACCATAAATCCTATCATATGCCTAAAACATATGTTGCCATCCCTCCTCCATCATCTTACAAATGTCAAAAGCATGTGTTCGTACACCTTCCACCATCAAATTTTCCACCATTGCTTCCAACTCATAATATCCCTCCATCTAATTTACCTCCACTACTCTCAACACCTAATATCCCCATTATCCAATTCCCTTATCCACCTATCCATAAATCCTCTAAAAATCCTAATCATGACCAATCAATGCACACATTGTCTAAACATGAAGCTTCCACTCATTCCACCATACTCATGGGATTCAAAAGCAATTTTTTTTATGCCTTTATCTATAAATCAAAAAATATGAAGGGTCCCCATGCCCTAGAACACAAAAGCAAAGAACCAAAGAAAAATCCATCCAAAAAGCAATATAAGCTCATACTTTCAAAAGAAAAGTCTAAAAACAAAATGGTTTGGGTACCTAAGAAAAAGGAAAACAAGTCAAACGAGACATCTACATCTCAAAAATCCCAACCATCCACTTCCACCTCACATTCCCACTCTATTCAAGAATCTCATATTCCATCCCACAAGAAAAATAAAAGTCATAAAAATACTAAATCTATGTGGGTACCTAAAGCACTTCATCACCCATCTCCTAAGCAACCATCTCCATTGCTTCCTACACCCCCTCCACATCAAAAGCTTCAACGTTTATCACAATGTGTGCAACCATTGGTCATGGTTCCCTTCCATTTCACAACGATTCCACATACCTCCATCTCCTCACCCTTCACTCATTATCCTACATATCTCCCCCATCACATTCCTATGGTCCATGCTTTTGGCTAAGCCTCCCATCCCTCTTCCCTAGATAATCCACATCATAATCCACCAATCCCTCCATAATCCACATCATAATCCATCATCTACCTACTCCATCTCCCTTTCATGTCATCCCTTACCAACATCTATGAGCATAATGACATTTGACATGGTCCATGTGATGACATCCATCTCTAGTGGGACTATCATCTTTCATGGAACTAGAAACTTGAGTCCCTCCTATCCATATTCCCCTTCTCTTATCCAAAAATTAAAAAAAGTCAAAAAAAAAAAAAGAGTAAAGAGAAATCCCTTCATCCAACGGTGAAAACCTGGTAAAAAGGCGCCCTGGATAAGTACCATGATGAAAACCTGGCAAACAGGCATCATGTGTAGGTTGATCTTCTATGTCACTTACACTTGGGGGCACTTTGTCTCATCTGCACTATCTATCCTATCATGTCATTTCTTATCATATCATTTCCATCCTACCTACCATCTTTATCCATCATACCCATATACTTATCATATTGAGTCATTCATCCTCTCTTCCTCTTTTTGATCTTGATAAAAATATGGGGCAAAATGTTGAAACATGCTTTGGATATCTTTTGATATACCTCATCCTTCCAAACAAGCCTATCATTATCCTAGTGTCATAAGCTTTGTCATGAAGAATCCTAAGTATTGTACCTAGAATGGGGCATGTTATTCCTATGTGACATAGTCTTTGGAGATCACATCCTTGCCCTCTTATGATGCATACATCCATTTCATTCACTATGACCTATCAGTTTTTATCCATCCATATATCATGAGTCTTTTGTCCCTTATCCTATCACCCACCCTTTCATCCATCAATCCTATATATCTCCTTGCACCTAGACTTGGTTTTCCCTTGTCATTGGTATCTAGCAAAAAGGCTACCCAAATTGTCATCCATTGACATCTCAAAACATTTCAAAAAAATCCAAAAAATCAAATCATTTCAAAAATCCAAAAAAATCAAAACGTTTCAAAAATCCAAGCAATAAAATCAAACCAAATCACTTCTTCTAATCAATTCAACTTCTTCAAATCAATTTCTTCATCAAATTATTCAATCACATCACTTCTTCTAATCAAACCAGTTCTTCTAATCAATCCAATTATTATCATCAAATTAAATCATTTCTTCATCAATCCAATCAATCAAAATCATTCCAAGTAAATCAATCCTTAATTTAATTCATCAATCATCATCCAAATCTTCAAATCTATCATCTTCAATCATTCCAAGCAATAATCCAAATGCAATACAATCCTTAATCCATACCAACAAAGCTAATCAATCTTGCCAAATCATCCAATCACATTCTTTGGTCTTGATCCTAATCTTGTTGTAAACCCAATCAATCAGTCAATCATCCTTGTGTTGATCTAGGGATATATCGTTCCCCGCAATGACAACACTATCATCATCATCAATCACTCAATCAATCATCCTTGTGTTGATCTAGGGATATATCATTCCCCACAATGGCAACACTATCATCATCATGAATCAATCAATTAATCATCAGTTTACAACTTGACAGGGGCAATACCTTGTTTGTTTTTGTATCATTTGTACATGCTTGCTTGCTTGTGTGTGTTATCATTTTTATCTTGCATTTGCATTAAATCTGAATCACTCCTAGCTAATATTCATATCTTGTATCTAGACAAGGTTGTATTACATTGGGGCATGAGACACATCGTCACCTTGGTCCTTATACCTTGGTGCATAACGTCTAGTGCTATATCAAACATATGACTGCTCACTTTATTGCAGCATAGCGTGTCATTTTTCTTTTTCATCTACTTCTTATCTTGTATCATTCATCTTATCCCTCCTTTGTCATTTCATTCATTTTGAGAGAATATCCGTCTTTATGCAACCCGCCTATCCTCTTGAGGGGGCATCATCATTATCATATCCTATATCATCATCCCATTTCTTCATATCTTTTGCATCATCATATTCTTCTATCATCCCTTTCCTTCATTCATCATACTCCTCACTTCTTCAAGTGGTTGGGACATCATATTTTTTTCATCTATCCATACCTTAGCTTCTTTGAAATGATGTTACTCGACATAAATTTCACCATCTCAAACATCATCTCAAAGAGGGGCAAAATATAGACACCCAAAATTGTCCATGTCATAACATTACCTAGTCGATACATGACCTTGTAAAACATCTTGTAATATTTTACCCTAGGTCATTACATTATCTCACTTATCCCATTTATTCCACTTAATCACCTTCCCAATTAATTAAATAAATCTCTTTTATTTAATTAATTCCCCCTTCACATGTCTCAAAATAATTCAAATTAAATATTTGAATTAATCCCCCAACATGTGTCACATGACTACAACTCTTCACATGCATAAATAATTTAAATAATTTTATTATTTAAATTATGAGATTCTCACTCACATCCTATTTTTACCCCCATTCATTATGCATCATAAGCATCTTTTCTCTCGAAATAAATAAGAGAATCCCACTTATTTCCTCACATCTTAATTTTAGCCTCATGTCATAACCCACTTAATGTGCGTCATAAACACTAAAATAAACTTTTAATCCTAGCCATACATATCACAAATTTGACTTTTAATCTTGACCATTAAATCAAATCAGCCTTCTCCTATAAATCAAGTCTTTCATAGGTCATTTGGGGGAATTTTCTTCTAGCATCCTCACTCTGCCAAAATTTCTCTCAATCTTCTTATCTATCTATCTATTTTTCTCCTATTATCTTCATCTTATCGTTATGCTGCGAAAATGAGCAATCAACATATCAACAATCAAACCTTCAAAATATTGCATTCTCATGCAAGTGGAGAAGAGCAATGGAGATAAATCAAATCTAGCTTGGAGATCAGTTTGCTTTGCTTTCTTGTTTTGATTTTCATTCTAGTGTGTGCTCTATTGTGCTTGTTAGGGTTTTCATTTCTTGTTGTTTTAGTTTTATATCTTATTTTCCCTAACTTACAGCACCTATAATACTCACACCAAAGAAGGATGGTAAATGGCATATTTGTATAGATTCAAGAGCCATAAACAAGATAACCATCAAGTATATATTTCCTTTGCCCTAAATGGATGATATGATGGATTGCTTGAGTGGAGAAAAATACTTCACAAAGATAGATTTGAAGGGTGGATACCATAAGATAAGGATTAAAGGACATGAATAGAATGTTGCACTAAAGACAAAGGATGGTTTGTGTGAGTGGTTGGTATTACCATTTGGGTTAACAAATACCCCAATTACCTTCATGTGATTGATCAATGAGGTACTAAAAAAAATTCTTAGTAAATTTGTAATTATATATTTAAATGATATTTTGATTTTTAGTCAAACAAAAGAAGAGCATTAGGTGTGTATTACGACATTTTTGCAAAGGTTGAAGGAAGAGTTGGTAAATTTAAAGAAATGTAGTTTCATGAAGGAGCTAGTATACCTAGGGTTTATAGTGCCAAAAGAAGGGTTGAAAGCAGGCCCAAAACAAGTTAAGGCAATAGTAGATTGACCTTCAACTAGGAATATGTTTGAAGCCATAAGTTTTCATAGTTTGGAAAGCTTCTATAAGAAGTTCATCATAAATTTTAGTGGAGTTTGTGCAAAAATCATAGATGATGAAAGGTAACAGAAAATAATTTAGATGGATAGGTGCAGCAAAGAGAACTTTTTAGTTATTGAAGAAGGTGGCACAACATCCAGTATTGACTTTAGCCAACTTTTACAAAGTGTTTTAGGTTAATTGTGATGTAAGTGGATCTGCAATTGGTGGAGTTCCAAGTCAAGAAAGAATACCCATTGTTACTTTAACAATAAGTTAAACAAATCTAAAAGGAAGTATTTAGAATATAATCAAGAGTTATATGCAATAGTGCAAACATTAAAGAAATGGAGACATTAACTATTATCCTTGAGGCATATTTTATATGTAGATCATCATGCACTTCGTAAAAAACCAAGGTAAGTTGAGTCAGAAACACATGAAATGGGTTGAATTGATGTAGAGTTATTCATTGGTTTTAAAACATAAAAGTAGACAGTCAAACAAGGTAGTATATGCACTCATTAGAAAATGTTTATTGCTAAATGAGTTGAAGGTAAATGTTGTTGGATTTGATTTTATGAGAGATTTATATCCAAAAGATGTTGATTTTAAGGAAGCATGAGCAATGTGTAAGAATCTAGTGGAAAAGGACAGAACGTGGTTAAAATATTTTATTCAAGAAGGTTTATTATTTAGAGGAAAGAGCTTGTGCATAACACATGGATCAATAAGAGAAAATTTGATCATAGAAAAGCATAGTGGAGTTTTGGGGAAAAAAAACAACGTGGAAAAAACAAAAATACTTTTGAATGAAGGATATTGTTGGCCTAAGATGAGTACAAAAGTGAAGAAAATAATGCAAGGATCCAAAGTATGCTAACATGCAAAAGGAGGGAGACAAAAAACATGGTTGTTTGTATCAACCATTATCAATACCAGAGAGGTTGTGGGAGCACAACAATATAGATTTTGATTTGGGATTATCTTGAACACAAAGTGGTAATGACTCATTTTTTGTTGTAGTTGACAAATTTTCTAAGATGTATTTTATACCATCCCAAAAGAGCAATGATTCTTCCCATATAGGTAAAAAAAAATCAAAGAGGTAGTGAAGTTGCATGGCTTGTCTAAGAGTATTATATCAAATAGGGATATAAATTTTGTTGGTCATTTTTGGTGTTCACTATGGAAAAACTTGGGCACAAAGTTTGGTTTTATCTTAGCTTATCATTCCCAAACTGGTGGGCAGATAGAATTTGTGAATAGGATTTTGGAAAATTTATTAATATGTTTGGTAGGAAATAAACCTAATCAGTGGGACCTAATATTGGCTCAAGAAAATTTTTCCTACAATAGTTCAATCAATAGGAGTGTAGGAAGAAGTCATTTTTCCATTGTTAATGGATATAGACCAAGGGGAGTAGATGAGATAAGAGATAGTTCATATTTAATTAGGTTGAGTGTTGTGAAAATATTTTACTGAATGTATTCATGAGTTGCACAGGAAAGTGAAAGAAATTTTGGATAAGAGTGTCATCTAATACAAGGAGAGTGTTTACATGCACAAAAGAGGACAATATTTTCAAGTAGGGGATATGGTTATGGCACATTTGAGGAGAGAAAGGTTCCCACAATAAACATACAATAAACTAAAGTGGAAGAAGATAGACCCATGTAGGGTCTTGAGGAAATTTCCATCCAATGCTTATGAAATATAACTTCCAGTGAGGGAAGACATATCTCACATCTTCAATGTTGTATATATATATATATGAATTCAAATAAAAACTTGTAGGATGCACAAGAATGGATACATAAAATTCCTAAAAATAAATTTGAGAACATAGACAAGGTGATTGGTTCTTGAGTGGCAAAGAAAACTAGAAGGAAAGAGTATATAGAATATTTGGTTTGTTGGAAGGGTAAACTTGAAGATGAAGCCTCTTAGATGAGTACTTAAGACAACGAATTATAGAATCATAATTTTGAAATTGGAAAAATATTCATGAGTCTCAAAATCATGAAGTGTTTCATTTACCTAGTGTGTCTAATGCAATAGCATCTAAGTTCACATGCAATCTTACATCACCCAAAAATATTTCATTTTTTAATTTTGTTGCTAGACTTTTGGTAGTGTAGTTTTGGTTAGCTTCTCAAGATAAAATTTCATAAATAATTTGGACAATTTGATGATGCCATCTTGTACAGGAGCCAAATGGATAGTCATAGATCGAATTTGGTGGAATTCTAATGAAAAATGTGCAACTAATGGCCTTGCAGGTTTTCAACCTACTATCAAACATTTGAAAAGTACATGTGAACTAGATATTTGTGGGAATTTATATTGCTACAAGGTGTAGGCTTTTGGGCCACAATGGACCTTTTGCAAAAGTTCCTAAGTGAACCAAAACTTTGTTTCAGTCAGATAATTGGTAGGTTTCGATAGATTTCTTCACATTGCGGGAAAAGTGATGTCATCCAACCTTACAAAAATTCCATGTGCATTTGAATATTAGGGGAACTTTGGGCCTTTTTTTTTTGCAAAATTATCATGTGCACCGAGATGTTTTGCAAGTATTTTATGGTCATCAGTATTTGTGGGTAATTCCTAATGAATGAAACCTAATAATGTAATGAATTGATTCTGATGAACAGTTCCACCTATGACATCAACATGACACTTGATGATTTCATCCTATACATGTTATGAAAATTACCATCCAACTAAACTCGAAGCAAAATTTCATGTTTGAAGTTGTCGATTGTGGACACTTGTTTTTGTAATTGTGGGTTTTCTTCTTGCTATTGCACTTGTAGGAACTATAAATTCATATGAACTTGTGGACTTTCGACTTGCATATGCACTTCAATTTTCTTGCAATGAATTGTTGGTTGTAATGGCCAATTTAAATCCGATTCAACTTCTTGGCTTCTTGGGGATAAAATGAAGGGTATTGTGATCACTTGGGATCTTTTGGTAAATTGCAAAAGGTTAATTATGAAGAAAATAATTTTTATTGTGCTCATGTAATATATTTTTGTTACCAGATAATAGTTTCTAGGTTATTTTGTTTTGTAAATAATTTCCTATTGAATAAACAATTTTACTAAATGATTGGAAAATTTGTTAAAGTTCCCTAATCATGATTGCATCACTTAGATTATTGAAATTTATTGTCATATGAATTCATGAAGGAGGTGAAGCATAATGATGGTAGTTATGGTTGACTTTGAGGTCATTTAAGGTATTTTACCATTCTTAGGTGTTAGAGGAAGAAGTGGAGAATCTTGTTATGATGGATGGGTCCTACGCGAGTTAATGGAATCCAAAATGGAGTGCTAGACTTGAGGATGTGAGACATTCAGGGCTTATTGTTCAAAGATGATTTTGCATATATATTTTTTATTTAGGGACTCATTGATTGAGCCAATGTGACACTCATGTATATTCATTTGATAAATTCACTATTCTCAAAATACACTCCAAGATGGGTGTGGGTTTTGACATGATATCATAGTTTTGGTAAAATCATTCATAGTTTTGGCCTCTCCTTATATGTATATTAGAGGAAGATTGTGGTCTAAAATCATTATTTAAAGGTATATATATGATATTGGAGTGTTGTCAGAGTGTAGAGTGTTAGTGTGTTAGTATTGTCACACATACATTGAAGATTAATACATACTTGTCTTATTTCTTCGAAGGAGTTTTTTTCTTAAAGGGTCTTTCCACACAAATATTGTGTCTATATAGTTTTTTTAATTTTATCAATATTATTGATTTAAGCATGTACGTAATATTCTTTTATTGTAATCCTAGATAAAGAAACATATTTCAAATTTGTATACACTTTATAAGATATTTTAAAGTTTCTCATGCCAAATTATGTTGAAAGATGAGACTTCAAATCACATATCACTTCCTTAATTATATAAAAGAATAAAATTTCATATACATACAATGTGCTAACAAGGAATCAATCACCATCCATTTTATAATAGAGTGATCCAATTTGGATCTTATAAATCTTGATCCCAACATAAAAGAGTAAAAAAATTGGTACCACATCCTAGGAGATTTCTTGAGAGCATACAAATATTTTTTCAATCTACAAATCAAATTTTATTTTCCTTTCTCTGCATAGTGCTTTAAATGTCATATAGATCTCTTCCTCCAAGTCATCATGAAAGAATTTTATCTTTACATTCATCTATTATATCTCTAAATCAAAAGCTACCACCACAAATCAAAAGAACTTGATAGATGTTATCTTAGCAA
>CM021101.1:677114419-677154140 GCA_007115665.2 Sequoiadendron giganteum | reverse complement strand
CCATCACCATTTAATAAAATGCCTATTTCAAATTATACTAGTCCTACACCAACACCACCATCCAGCTTCTCAAGCACTAATCCATCAACCAAAGAATCCTTTAACGATTTTCTCCAAAGACTACTAGCATGGAAAAGACCATCCCCATGTCAAGCACCCATTAATGAGCTTACCAATGAACCTTTGAATGTCATGCCTATTCTTCCAACTCCATCATGTGGTCCACAACCTATTGATCATAAAAATCACACCAAGCCTCTTCTAGAGCCTTCCGCTTCCATTTCCACTCAAATCCAAGAGCTATGTCAAGAGCATTATCCTAAGCATGAAGAAACATTAACCTCTCATTCTAATCAAGATCTAGGCCCTTCTAATGATCCCACTCATAACATACTTGGTCCTATTCATGATGAAGCTTCCCTCTATGATCTAGATCCTACCTATGATCGAGAAGGCCATGATGATCCTCTTATCCAACTTTATGCATTCCATGGTCAAGATCCTATCACTTCACCTATCCATGAGAAAGAAACCTCCATTTCTCCTATACACCCCCTACCTAGTCCTATCCATGATCTTGCATTATCCACTTGTCATGATGAGACACATGCCTCCCAAGTAAATGTAGAAGATCAAACCAATAGTGTGGATCTAAATGAACATAATCAAGATCCTAATGATCCTTCCACATCCACTATAAAACCCATTTCAAATCCACCAACATGTCCTATTGGTCTATCCATCTTTATTCATGAATTTTCCTCCTTAGAACAACAAAAACCTTTATCCACTTCACCTTCTTCATCTAATAATGAACTCAAGTCTAGTGTCCAAAACACACCTAGTCCCATTGTCCATCGTATGCTTCAAAACATGAGCTACCAAGGTAAAGGTTTAGGCCTTCATGAACAAGGTATTTTGGAGCCAATCCATGTCAAGGTCCCTCCACACTCTTATGGCCTTGGATATACACCCCAAGGACACCAATCTAAAGATGTTGGTACTTCCTCCATCCATCATAAGTCCTTTTTCCACCATAAATCCTATCATATGCCTAAAACATATGTTACCATCCCTCCTCCATCATCTTACAAATGTTACAAGCATGTGACCATACACCTTCCACCATCAACTTTTCCACCATTTCTTCCAACTCCTAATATCCCTCCATCTAATCTACCTCCACTACTCCCAACACCTAATATCCCCATTATCCAATCCCCTTATCCACCTATCCATAAATCCTCTAAAAATCCTAATCATGACCAATCAATGCACACATTATCTAAACATGAAGCTTCCACTCATTCCACCATACCCATGGGATTCAAAAGCAAAAAATTTGATGCCTCTAACTATAAAGAAAAAAATCTGAAGGGTCTTCATGCCCTAGGACACAAAATAAAAGAATCAAAGAAAAATCAATCCAAAAATCAATATAAGCCCATACCTCTAAAAGAAAATGTCAAAACTAAAATGGTTTGGGTCCCTAAGAAAAAGGAAAACAAGTCAAATGAGGCATATACATCTCAAAATTTCCAACAATCCACTTCCACCTCACATTCCCACTCTATTCAAGAATCTCATATTCCATCCAACAAGAAAAATAAAAGTCATAAAAATACTAAGTCTATGTGGGTACCTAAAGCACTTCATCACCCATCTCCTAAGAAAACATCTTCATTGCTTCCTACACCTCCTCCACATCAAAATCTTCAACATTTATCACAATGTGTACAACCATTGGTCATGGCTCCCTTCCATTTCACAACAATTCCACATACCTCCATCTGCTCCCCCTTCAATCATTATCCTACATACCTCCCTCATCACCTTCCTATGGTCCATTCTTTTGGCTAAGCCTCCCATTCATCTCCCCTACATAATCCACATCATGATCCACCAATCCCTCCATAATCCACATCATAATCCATCATCTACCTACTCCATCTCCCTTTCATGTCATCCCTTATCAACATCTATGAGCATAATGACATTTGACATGGTCCATGCGATGACATCCATCTCTAGTGGGACTATCACCTTTCATGGAACTAGACACTTGAGTCCCTCCTATCCATATTCCCCTTCTTTTATCTTTAAAAAAAAAATAGTCAAAAAAAAAAGAAAAAAGAGAAAAAATAAAGAGTAAAGAGAAATCCCTTCATCCAACGGTGAAAACCTGGTAAACAGGTGCCCTAGATAAGTACCATGATGAAAACCTGGCAAACAGGCATCATGTGTAAGTTGATCTTCTATGTCACTTACACTTGGGGGCACTTTGTCTCATCTACACTATCTATCCTATTATGTCATTTCTTATCATATCATTTCCATCCTACCCACCATCTTTATCCATCATATCCATATACTTATCATATTGAGTCTATTCATCCTCTCTTCCTCTTTTTGATCTTGATAAAAATATGGGGCAGAATGTTGAAACATGCTTTGGATATCTTTTGATATACCTCATCCTTCCAAACAAGCCTATCATTATCCTAGTGTCATAAGTTTTGTCATGAAGAATCCTAAGTATTGTACCTAGAATGGGGCATGTTATTCCTATGTGACATAGTCTTTGGAGATCACATCCTTGCCCTCTTATGATGCATACATCCATTTCATTCACTATGACCTATCAGTTTTTATCCATCCATATATCATGAGTCTTTTGTCCCTTATCCTATCACCCACCCTTTCATCCATCAATCCTATATATCTCCTTGCACCTAGACTTGGTTTTCCCTTGTCATTGGTATCTAGCAAAAAGGCTACCCAAATTGTCATCCATTGACATCTCAAAACATTTCAAAAAAATCCAAAAAATCAAATCATTTCAAAAATCCAAAAAAATCAAAACGTTTCAAAAATCCAAGCAATAAAATCAAACCAAATCACTTCTTCTAATCAATTCAACTTCTTCAAATCAATTTCTTCATCAAATTATTCAATCACATCACTTCTTCTAATCAAACCAGTTCTTCTAATCAATCCAATTATTATCATCAAATTAAATCATTTCTTCATCAATCCAATCAATCAAAATCATTCCAAGTAAATCAATCCTTAATTTAATTCATCAATCATCATCCAAATCTTCAAATCTATCATCTTCAATCATTCCAAGCAATAATCCAAATGCAATACAATCCTTAATCCATACCAACAAAGCTAATCAATCTTGCCAAATCATCCAATCACATTCTTTGGTCTTGATCCTAATCTTGTTGTAAACCCAATCAATCAGTCAATCATCCTTGTGTTGATCTAGGGATATATCGTTCCCCGCAATGACAACACTATCATCATCATCAATCACTCAATCAATCATCCTTGTGTTGATCTAGGGATATATCATTCCCCACAATGGCAACACTATCATCATCATGAATCAATCAATTAATCATCAGTTTACAACTTGACAGGGGCAATACCTTGTTTGTTTTTGTATCATTTGTACATGCTTGCTTGCTTGTGTGTGTTATCATTTTTATCTTGCATTTGCATTAAATCTGAATCACTCCTAGCTAATATTCATATCTTGTATCTAGACAAGGTTGTATTACATTGGGGCATGAGACACATCGTCACCTTGGTCCTTATACCTTGGTGCATAACGTCTAGTGCTATATCAAACATATGACTGCTCACTTTATTGCAGCATAGCGTGTCATTTTTCTTTTTCATCTACTTCTTATCTTGTATCATTCATCTTATCCCTCCTTTGTCATTTCATTCATTTTGAGAGAATATCCGTCTTTATGCAACCCGCCTATCCTCTTGAGGGGGCATCATCATTATCATATCCTATATCATCATCCCATTTCTTCATATCTTTTGCATCATCATATTCTTCTATCATCCCTTTCCTTCATTCATCATACTCCTCACTTCTTCAAGTGGTTGGGACATCATATTTTTTTCATCTATCCATACCTTAGCTTCTTTGAAATGATGTTACTCGACATAAATTTCACCATCTCAAACATCATCTCAAAGAGGGGCAAAATATAGACACCCAAAATTGTCCATGTCATAACATTACCTAGTCGATACATGACCTTGTAAAACATCTTGTAATATTTTACCCTAGGTCATTACATTATCTCACTTATCCCATTTATTCCACTTAATCACCTTCCCAATTAATTAAATAAATCTCTTTTATTTAATTAATTCCCCCTTCACATGTCTCAAAATAATTCAAATTAAATATTTGAATTAATCCCCCAACATGTGTCACATGACTACAACTCTTCACATGCATAAATAATTTAAATAATTTTATTATTTAAATTATGAGATTCTCACTCACATCCTATTTTTACCCCCATTCATTATGCATCATAAGCATCTTTTCTCTCGAAATAAATAAGAGAATCCCACTTATTTCCTCACATCTTAATTTTAGCCTCATGTCATAACCCACTTAATGTGCGTCATAAACACTAAAATAAACTTTTAATCCTAGCCATACATATCACAAATTTGACTTTTAATCTTGACCATTAAATCAAATCAGCCTTCTCCTATAAATCAAGTCTTTCATAGGTCATTTGGGGGAATTTTCTTCTAGCATCCTCACTCTGCCAAAATTTCTCTCAATCTTCTTATCTATCTATCTATTTTTCTCCTATTATCTTCATCTTATCGTTATGCTGCGAAAATGAGCAATCAACATATCAACAATCAAACCTTCAAAATATTGCATTCTCATGCAAGTGGAGAAGAGCAATGGAGATAAATCAAATCTAGCTTGGAGATCAGTTTGCTTTGCTTTCTTGTTTTGATTTTCATTCTAGTGTGTGCTCTATTGTGCTTGTTAGGGTTTTCATTTCTTGTTGTTTTAGTTTTATATCTTATTTTCCCTAACTTACAGCACCTATAATACTCACACCAAAGAAGGATGGTAAATGGCATATTTGTATAGATTCAAGAGCCATAAACAAGATAACCATCAAGTATATATTTCCTTTGCCCTAAATGGATGATATGATGGATTGCTTGAGTGGAGAAAAATACTTCACAAAGATAGATTTGAAGGGTGGATACCATAAGATAAGGATTAAAGGACATGAATAGAATGTTGCACTAAAGACAAAGGATGGTTTGTGTGAGTGGTTGGTATTACCATTTGGGTTAACAAATACCCCAATTACCTTCATGTGATTGATCAATGAGGTACTAAAAAAAATTCTTAGTAAATTTGTAATTATATATTTAAATGATATTTTGATTTTTAGTCAAACAAAAGAAGAGCATTAGGTGTGTATTACGACATTTTTGCAAAGGTTGAAGGAAGAGTTGGTAAATTTAAAGAAATGTAGTTTCATGAAGGAGCTAGTATACCTAGGGTTTATAGTGCCAAAAGAAGGGTTGAAAGCAGGCCCAAAACAAGTTAAGGCAATAGTAGATTGACCTTCAACTAGGAATATGTTTGAAGCCATAAGTTTTCATAGTTTGGAAAGCTTCTATAAGAAGTTCATCATAAATTTTAGTGGAGTTTGTGCAAAAATCATAGATGATGAAAGGTAACAGAAAATAATTTAGATGGATAGGTGCAGCAAAGAGAACTTTTTAGTTATTGAAGAAGGTGGCACAACATCCAGTATTGACTTTAGCCAACTTTTACAAAGTGTTTTAGGTTAATTGTGATGTAAGTGGATCTGCAATTGGTGGAGTTCCAAGTCAAGAAAGAATACCCATTGTTACTTTAACAATAAGTTAAACAAATCTAAAAGGAAGTATTTAGAATATAATCAAGAGTTATATGCAATAGTGCAAACATTAAAGAAATGGAGACATTAACTATTATCCTTGAGGCATATTTTATATGTAGATCATCATGCACTTCGTAAAAAACCAAGGTAAGTTGAGTCAGAAACACATGAAATGGGTTGAATTGATGTAGAGTTATTCATTGGTTTTAAAACATAAAAGTAGACAGTCAAACAAGGTAGTATATGCACTCATTAGAAAATGTTTATTGCTAAATGAGTTGAAGGTAAATGTTGTTGGATTTGATTTTATGAGAGATTTATATCCAAAAGATGTTGATTTTAAGGAAGCATGAGCAATGTGTAAGAATCTAGTGGAAAAGGACAGAACGTGGTTAAAATATTTTATTCAAGAAGGTTTATTATTTAGAGGAAAGAGCTTGTGCATAACACATGGATCAATAAGAGAAAATTTGATCATAGAAAAGCATAGTGGAGTTTTGGGGAAAAAAAACAACGTGGAAAAAACAAAAATACTTTTGAATGAAGGATATTGTTGGCCTAAGATGAGTACAAAAGTGAAGAAAATAATGCAAGGATCCAAAGTATGCTAACATGCAAAAGGAGGGAGACAAAAAACATGGTTGTTTGTATCAACCATTATCAATACCAGAGAGGTTGTGGGAGCACAACAATATAGATTTTGATTTGGGATTATCTTGAACACAAAGTGGTAATGACTCATTTTTTGTTGTAGTTGACAAATTTTCTAAGATGTATTTTATACCATCCCAAAAGAGCAATGATTCTTCCCATATAGGTAAAAAAAAATCAAAGAGGTAGTGAAGTTGCATGGCTTGTCTAAGAGTATTATATCAAATAGGGATATAAATTTTGTTGGTCATTTTTGGTGTTCACTATGGAAAAACTTGGGCACAAAGTTTGGTTTTATCTTAGCTTATCATTCCCAAACTGGTGGGCAGATAGAATTTGTGAATAGGATTTTGGAAAATTTATTAATATGTTTGGTAGGAAATAAACCTAATCAGTGGGACCTAATATTGGCTCAAGAAAATTTTTCCTACAATAGTTCAATCAATAGGAGTGTAGGAAGAAGTCATTTTTCCATTGTTAATGGATATAGACCAAGGGGAGTAGATGAGATAAGAGATAGTTCATATTTAATTAGGTTGAGTGTTGTGAAAATATTTTACTGAATGTATTCATGAGTTGCACAGGAAAGTGAAAGAAATTTTGGATAAGAGTGTCATCTAATACAAGGAGAGTGTTTACATGCACAAAAGAGGACAATATTTTCAAGTAGGGGATATGGTTATGGCACATTTGAGGAGAGAAAGGTTCCCACAATAAACATACAATAAACTAAAGTGGAAGAAGATAGACCCATGTAGGGTCTTGAGGAAATTTCCATCCAATGCTTATGAAATATAACTTCCAGTGAGGGAAGACATATCTCACATCTTCAATGTTGTATATATATATATATGAATTCAAATAAAAACTTGTAGGATGCACAAGAATGGATACATAAAATTCCTAAAAATAAATTTGAGAACATAGACAAGGTGATTGGTTCTTGAGTGGCAAAGAAAACTAGAAGGAAAGAGTATATAGAATATTTGGTTTGTTGGAAGGGTAAACTTGAAGATGAAGCCTCTTAGATGAGTACTTAAGACAACGAATTATAGAATCATAATTTTGAAATTGGAAAAATATTCATGAGTCTCAAAATCATGAAGTGTTTCATTTACCTAGTGTGTCTAATGCAATAGCATCTAAGTTCACATGCAATCTTACATCACCCAAAAATATTTCATTTTTTAATTTTGTTGCTAGACTTTTGGTAGTGTAGTTTTGGTTAGCTTCTCAAGATAAAATTTCATAAATAATTTGGACAATTTGATGATGCCATCTTGTACAGGAGCCAAATGGATAGTCATAGATCGAATTTGGTGGAATTCTAATGAAAAATGTGCAACTAATGGCCTTGCAGGTTTTCAACCTACTATCAAACATTTGAAAAGTACATGTGAACTAGATATTTGTGGGAATTTATATTGCTACAAGGTGTAGGCTTTTGGGCCACAATGGACCTTTTGCAAAAGTTCCTAAGTGAACCAAAACTTTGTTTCAGTCAGATAATTGGTAGGTTTCGATAGATTTCTTCACATTGCGGGAAAAGTGATGTCATCCAACCTTACAAAAATTCCATGTGCATTTGAATATTAGGGGAACTTTGGGCCTTTTTTTTTTGCAAAATTATCATGTGCACCGAGATGTTTTGCAAGTATTTTATGGTCATCAGTATTTGTGGGTAATTCCTAATGAATGAAACCTAATAATGTAATGAATTGATTCTGATGAACAGTTCCACCTATGACATCAACATGACACTTGATGATTTCATCCTATACATGTTATGAAAATTACCATCCAACTAAACTCGAAGCAAAATTTCATGTTTGAAGTTGTCGATTGTGGACACTTGTTTTTGTAATTGTGGGTTTTCTTCTTGCTATTGCACTTGTAGGAACTATAAATTCATATGAACTTGTGGACTTTCGACTTGCATATGCACTTCAATTTTCTTGCAATGAATTGTTGGTTGTAATGGCCAATTTAAATCCGATTCAACTTCTTGGCTTCTTGGGGATAAAATGAAGGGTATTGTGATCACTTGGGATCTTTTGGTAAATTGCAAAAGGTTAATTATGAAGAAAATAATTTTTATTGTGCTCATGTAATATATTTTTGTTACCAGATAATAGTTTCTAGGTTATTTTGTTTTGTAAATAATTTCCTATTGAATAAACAATTTTACTAAATGATTGGAAAATTTGTTAAAGTTCCCTAATCATGATTGCATCACTTAGATTATTGAAATTTATTGTCATATGAATTCATGAAGGAGGTGAAGCATAATGATGGTAGTTATGGTTGACTTTGAGGTCATTTAAGGTATTTTACCATTCTTAGGTGTTAGAGGAAGAAGTGGAGAATCTTGTTATGATGGATGGGTCCTACGCGAGTTAATGGAATCCAAAATGGAGTGCTAGACTTGAGGATGTGAGACATTCAGGGCTTATTGTTCAAAGATGATTTTGCATATATATTTTTTATTTAGGGACTCATTGATTGAGCCAATGTGACACTCATGTATATTCATTTGATAAATTCACTATTCTCAAAATACACTCCAAGATGGGTGTGGGTTTTGACATGATATCATAGTTTTGGTAAAATCATTCATAGTTTTGGCCTCTCCTTATATGTATATTAGAGGAAGATTGTGGTCTAAAATCATTATTTAAAGGTATATATATGATATTGGAGTGTTGTCAGAGTGTAGAGTGTTAGTGTGTTAGTATTGTCACACATACATTGAAGATTAATACATACTTGTCTTATTTCTTCGAAGGAGTTTTTTTCTTAAAGGGTCTTTCCACACAAATATTGTGTCTATATAGTTTTTTTAATTTTATCAATATTATTGATTTAAGCATGTACGTAATATTCTTTTATTGTAATCCTAGATAAAGAAACATATTTCAAATTTGTATACACTTTATAAGATATTTTAAAGTTTCTCATGCCAAATTATGTTGAAAGATGAGACTTCAAATCACATATCACTTCCTTAATTATATAAAAGAATAAAATTTCATATACATACAATGTGCTAACAAGGAATCAATCACCATCCATTTTATAATAGAGTGATCCAATTTGGATCTTATAAATCTTGATCCCAACATAAAAGAGTAAAAAAATTGGTACCACATCCTAGGAGATTTCTTGAGAGCATACAAATATTTTTTCAATCTACAAATCAAATTTTATTTTCCTTTCTCTGCATAGTGCTTTAAATGTCATATAGATCTCTTCCTCCAAGTCATCATGAAAGAATTTTATCTTTACATTCATCTATTATATCTCTAAATCAAAAGCTACCACCACAAATCAAAAGAACTTGATAGATGTTATCTTAGCAACTGAGAAAAACATCGCATAAAATTTTATCATTTCAGCCTAGGAATATCCTTTCAAAACTAATTTAGCCTTTTAGTTTTCAATGCCACCATATAAATTGATTTTTTTTTAATACTCATTTACATCAAATATGATTTCTTCCTTCTAGCAATGATACCAAGTCCATGTGTCGTTATTTTCCAATACAACCATCTCCTTTCCCATAGCAACTTTCTAAGACTTATAATCACTAGTATTCATTGCCTTCTTCACAATTCTAGACTTATCAATATTAACAATTAAATCAAGAATACATATCCAATTAGGAGGAGTATACTTGTCCACTTGTTGTCTTTGTCAAGTGGATATATTCAAGAGTTGAAGTGGAGGTTCTACAACCTCTTCAAAACTCTCAAGTATCTAAGCTCTCCTCCTCTACAAGTCATTCATGATCTTTTAGTTCAAATTTATTAGTCTTGAAGGATATATAAACAACATATTTCTTCACATTCACGAATCCATTCTACTGAGGGGTATATGGATTTTTTATGTGTCTTTTGATTGTGTTCGCATTACAAAATCTATCAAAATCTAAAGAAAAAACTTACTACCATTTTCAATTCTAAAAACCTTAGTCCTTCTACCATTTTGATTTTCTACAAGGGATTTGAACTCTTTAAAACAACTGAAGTCTTTATATTTAATTCTAACAAAATACACTTACAATAATCATTTGTAAGACATACATACTACAAAGACTAAAAAATAGAAGGAATATTTACAATAAAAATACATCAAAATGAATCAAATCCAACACCCCAAAAGATTATTGAGAACTTAATAAAACTAAACATGTTTTTAAATTGTATACACAATATTCATAAAAATAAAACTCAAGAGCATAATCATTTAAACCCTCTACAAAAAAATTTATTTCATGGTCTTAAGACCTTTCTCACCAATGTCACCTAATCTTTGGTGTCATAACATTGTCTTCTCTACATGTAACTTACTATCCAAAATAAGATCTTGCCTATGTACTCAAAATTCAAGGCCATCAAAATTGGAAAGAGCACTTATATTCACCACTAGTTTTGATGGTGAGACTAAAGATTTTTTAAATCTTTTCACCATATGAATCAAAATCATATTGTACTAAATAGTTCTTAAATATGACTAAAATAGAATTCCCACACAAAACACTCTTAGCAAGCATCATATATCCTCACACCATATTACACCCTCAATTGAAGAAAATAACCTACACACCCATGTTATTAAATTTGTTCGTTGATAAAAAATTTACATACCAAACCAGGGATATATAGTGTACACCATTGATCCCCTTTACACATCCATCTAGTAATCAAATATGAACTCTTCCATGACATGATCTTTAGCTGATATTCTTCTCCAAGATACACCTTCCTGCCATCATATTCTTTTTACATAGAGAAGCACTCTTGATGGGGGGTCATATATAAGGAAACACCTAGGTTAATCAACCATGAATATTTTGATGCATGAGTTTCCAATGTTGCAATAAAGGCATTTGTATAATCTTGAGAAAAAATTGGAGTTATCATTTGAATCAATTTTATTTTTACTCTTCTCCTCTTTGTAGTATCTTTGATAATTCTTGGTTATGCTATAGTTCCAACATTTAGCCTTGGAATTTTCAAGATATTTGGATCTCCCACAAGATATGGATCTATACTTTTATCTCTTCTTGTCCTTCTTACCTTTCTCCTTAATTCTTCCATGAATTGATAGGGTCTCCTTATTTCATTTGAAAAAAATCTACATCTCCTTTGAAAGTAATGATGTAATTACCTGATCAATTTGAGCTTAAAGGCCATCACAAGGTGATCTCATGAGTATAGCAAAGAACAAAGAAATTTCATTTAATGATCTTGATCCTCATCTTCACTCCAACAAGGTACAACTAGGACATTATGATATTGAATTTGTTCATGTTCTTAGTTCTATAGAACCACATCCTCCATATTGAGGGTGTAGAGCTTCTTTCCTAGGAAGATTTAATTTACAAGTGATTTAGCTTGATCAATTTATCTCAACTTCTTCCAAAGGGCTTGTGCAGTGACTTCTCCATACATTTAACAAGTCTATTTATTAGTAATTTAGCCTAATCAACTCGTCCTAACTTCTTCTAAAGGGCTTGTGTAGTGACTTCATCATGTGCATTTAATAACACATAGTCTACCAAGCATATCCTAATGAATCCCTTTGCTTTATTTCCAATATGTCCCAATTAGCTTGTTGCTTTACAATGGGTTTGGACATGGATAATGCAACCCATAGATTTTTATCTACAACAATATCTTATACCTTGAGCTTCCACAACTAGAAATTAGTTCTTGTAAACTTCTCCATCCCTATCCTTGATGTGCTTGCATTTTTTCCTATAACAAGATCTCATTCTATGCAAGCTCTTACTCAATCCAAGATTAGTGTAAAACATCTTGTCTTTACACCTAAAATTTGAGGAGATCAATATTTGATACTAAATGCAAAATATACTTCCTACTCTAAAGATTAAGGAGAGGTATGTGCAAAAATAAGTAATCTTTTAGTATTTAAACAAAAAAGAATACACAACAATAGTATACCATTATATAGGTTTATGTGGGGAAAACCCTTTCAATAATACACAAGCCAATGATATTCAATAATAAAGGTTACAAAATAATATCTAAGGCTATGTCCTTTTAGGAGTATCACCAAGATGAAAAATTGGAGCAATTACAATAGAATAACAATTCCTACAAATCAACCATATACAACCTATCCCCAAGCACCAATAAATAGTCAAATATCGAACAACAAACCAAGAGTGGTTTTACAAAATAATGAGTTGAAATAATGATCCAAAAGTGGTGAAATATTTTTTCCAAATTCTAAAATTGAATTCAATCATATGCTCTTATAGGTTATTTTGAGAACATGCTCTTATAGTTATCATAACCTATCATAAAAAAAATTATATGTAAGTACTCAATTCAAGTGCCCCATTTTAGCATATCCAAACCCATTTAAAATTTTCTTTTGACTTACCACAATTTTGGTCAAGATTATAATGTAAATCCCCTATAATCATACTCTTACACATCATAAGAATTTTCCAAAATTAACTCCCATCTTACAATATCATAATGGTGCTAGATGCTCTTACAACCTCTTACACACTTCTAAAAGTATCTAATGTATGGAAAATAATATCAAAATAAAGTGGGATGCCTCATGTCTTATTTAAATAAACAATAATAAATAAATACAAAGATCAAGGAGCAAGGTTGAGACACATTTCCAAACAAACCCCGCATGTGCATGTGACAAGTGTTCTAAAAAAATTCATATGTACATGACTTGAGACAAAGAGAGTTATCCCTAAGTAAACTTAACTAATTAGGTGTGAATAAGGCACAATGGAAAACTAATCCAATAAAAGACAAATTCACACCAACACCCCCTTAAGTGCAACTTAGGGAGGAAATAAAAGAGAAAAACACTCAACGATGGGTCTCAAAAATAAAGCCTAATGGGTATCCATGTATAAACAATCTCTCATAAATGGAGATAAGGAGAAAACTCATAACAAATAATTCATATCCAAAAGAGAGAAAACAATAAAAAACATGTTAAAGGAGAAACCAAGATGAAACCCCAAGGATAACTTCCTTCACCCCAATCACTGATTATAACTAAAGATAACAAGCTAACACTAAAGGCTAAGTAAAGATGTTTGCAACCTACTAATTCGTAGGCAAATACTCCAAGTTGATAATGCCATATCGAATGAGCTACTAATCAAGTGCACGTGGATCTGAATGTGTTTTATCTATTTATGCTCCACTAGGTTGCGATAAATGTATATAACACATTGATTATCACACTAAACAAAAGTGGGATGATCGTGAGAAAAACTAAACACTATTATCACCTATCAAAGCCAAAGAAGATCCAAGCTAGCTATAATTGCACCTTGATACACAACCTCTATTGATGATAAGAAATAGTAGATTACTTCTTACAAGACCATGTAATAGGACTAAACCAATCCAATAGACAAAACTAGAGGTAGAATTCTAATCATCAACATCACTAGCCCGATCTAAGTTAGTGAAACCCATAATTTGAGAAGTGCTTAATGTACACTAAATGTTAAAGTGATAAGTGACCTAAGTATACCTCAAAACATTTGTGCTTACCTTCCAATGACTCATGAAAATCCTAATACAACTAAGAGAGAAGCCCAACTACAAAGGAAAATTGGGATCATTATGTGTCAAATACAAAATACTACCAATCAACTATCGATATAATATAACATCAAACCTGTGTAGTGTATAATGTCCCATTTTTAATTAATTTAATTTGGTGTACCAAAAGCCCATTTCCTATTTCTAGTGAGTTAAGCCAATACCTAAGTGTTGTTCATTGCCATCACACATATGCCTACCAATGTGTTAGAAGTTGCAAAGGTCTCAAAAGTTCTAAGTGTGCGGGTTTTGTGTTCAAATCCTTGAGTGTATACAAGCTATCAAAAAAATTATTTTTTCTTTCCCAACATCCATTTCCTCTTAATCCTATTCTTTTCCCTTGCCTTTGTTAGAGATTCAAACTTTTCCTTAAATTACATCCCTCTAAACCTCAACTCCTCGACCCTTTGCACTAAGTTACATGTCAAATCCAAAGTTTCATCCCTCCCCTTACCCAACTACATTTTCAATTGTACCTTGAACTTCAATCCCCAACACTTTATACTATGTTATCCCATTAGGATCACAAGTTTGGATATATTATTGTTAGGTACCCAATATGCCTCGCTCCCCAACCCTAATCCCTGACAAATGGTAAGAGTTATGAGGTATCCCTATTCATTAAACTTTTAGACTTTTTTCTTTACAATATTCACTCCCACCTACCTCCTTACACAACCCAAAATCACAAAAAGGTTCACTGGCAACCCTACAACTCCCCCATTGGATTATCTTGCCCAAAAATTATTATTTAATCTTAAGGGCACATATTTTCATGTACCTCTAATGATGAAAATAAAGAAGGAAACCTTTATTACCATTAATGTGGTAGTTAGGGTACTCACACCATTTCTTAGCCATTATTTCAATAGATTTTGTGGGCCTTCCTTGGTCTACATACCATAATCTAATGGTGCCATTAATGAACAAAACATTTATGGATCATAGAAAAATATTCTCTCATGCTTCCCTAGCACATTCAAGCTCACATGAGTGTAATTTTGGGTGAAATTCAAGGAAAAATGACACCCACTTGATATGTGCATTCTTCGCAACATGTCAATCATGGGATCTTGTAATTTAGTATAAATTTCAACATCCTTCTATGTGTATTAAGGGCCCAAAATATGTCATTTGGAAAAAATCATATATTTTCTACAAGAAAAATACCATTTCCAAACTTATTATGAGCCCTTGTGTTTGAGCGATTAGACCTAAGGAAAAAACCCTTAGGTTTGTTGGAGTTCAAAGAATGAAAAAGATTTAGTTTTGAGGATCAAAGGATGAAACCTTTGGTTATGTATAGTAATCTCAGTCAAAGGTTGTGAATAAACTTCCATGGTTACATATCTCAACTTTATTAAGTTTATATAATTTATAATTATTATGAATATAAATAGTGTAGTGTTAATATATTGTTTTTGTCATTGTTACAACATATTTTGGTGTATTTTAAATCCTTTTCATAATAAGAATAAGTTCTTTAAAATATTTTTTATTTGCTAGCATCATTATTATGATTGGGTCATCAATGTTAATGTAAAATTGTAAATAAAATATGGGTTTTTACTAGATCTGCTTAAAATAATCATATCTAAAAGTATCTACTTAAAATACTTATTAGGGTTATTACATAGTGCAACTAATAGACAATGTGACACCTAACTAAAATGATGTGGGGGAAAGCTTATGGAGAAAATCATGAGCATAATCATGCTAAAAAATAGAGATCCCCTTTGTAAAATAAAGGAATTGAAGATCAATGAAATAGTGTAGAAGCTTAAGATTAGTCATATTGAACTACTCCATGAATGATCTTTGAATATCTTGAATTATGGAGGAGGAACTATCTATGAGAATTAAGCCACATGTTCACACATAATGAACACATATCAAAAGATCATCTACATGTCCCTATTATAAATTGTAGTGTCAAAATAGCAATGAGAAAAACTAGAAGCAACCAAAACATTGTCCATATTTTGATACCAAGCTTTATAGTCTTGTTTGAGAGCATAAAGAGAACGTCAAAGCCCACAAACAAGTGAAGAATCATGCACAAAACCTACATGTTTTTCCATATAGATATATTCATAAAGATCACCATGTAAAAAGGTACTTTTTGAACATCCATCTAGTATGTTGACCATAACTTTGATACAACAAGCAAAGTACAAGACAAATAGAATCCATTTTTGCAATTTAAAGAGTAAAGGTCCTAAGATAATCAATGCCATTAACCTATGAAAATCCCTTGGCTATAAGGCATGTGTTGTACTTGTTAATGGATCTAGTAGCTACATTATTGGTTTGGTAAACCCACCAAAAATCAACCATCTTTCCTTAGGAAGAGGTATATGATCCCATGTAAGATTCTCCATCAAAGACAAATACTCCTCAACTATAGTAATGTCTCTCTCTAGTATATTAGTCACATCTAAAAACATATAAGAATCATATGAAATAGAATGACTTAAATTATTAACATCAACTATATGTGAATGACTAGACAACAAGAGTTGGTGGGATCACTAACCAAAGGTCCAACCTACTCAATAGTAGTGCAAGAACAATAGGGAAAAGATTATACACTAAGAGATGGTGGAGAAATATTATGATCATCTTCCTCAAGAAAAAGAGAATCCTCAAGAGATGAAGGAGGAGTAAGGAGTGAGGGAGAATTTAATGGAGAATCCATCATGGTGAAGTTCCCATCAAACTAGGTACCTTGACCATATGGAATGAATGCACAAGCCTCACTGCCAAAACTATAAAAGAAGAAACATTAGGCTTTACATGGGTCCAAGCCTCCTTAAGAGTCATGCTTTGCACTATCTTATGGGGCATATAGTTTTGAATGTAGTTGGCACAATTGACTACCTCAACCCAAAAGGGAAGTGTCATATTATTAGATTAAATCATAATGTTTTCCATCTTTTGTAAATTCATATTCTTTCCTCAACAACACCATTCTATTAAGGGATGTAGAGAACCAAGTACTACTATTGAATATGATGCTCTCTTTGAAATCCTAGAAAGTTCACATGCCACCAGATTATATATGTATATCTCTTGATAAAAAGACCAAATTGCTTCCCAACAAATGTTTTCCAAGTTCTAAAAGTAGTAAATAATTCACTCTTATATTTAAGTAGACCCATATGCATCATGAGAATTCATTAGTGGATGTGAGAACATACTTGGCCATTAAAAAATAGTTATATATAATGTGAGATCACTATGTACCAATTCAAGGGGTTCCTAAGCACATGAGGCTTTACCCTAAGCAAAAGGACCCTAATGATGTTTATTAAGAACACAAACTTAACAAACCCCTTCAATACAAGAAACTTAAGGAAGAGAAACCACCAAATTATGTGTGCCCAATTATTGTAAGTACTTCTATTTTAGATGCCTAAAGAGTTCATTCCAAATTCTGCACAAAGAATCAACATGACAAATGAGAGATGGTTTTGATGAAAACTCAAAACCATCAAACTTGTACAAATAGGAACCATGATCTATGATCCTTGAAGCAATATTCCTATCTCTAGATCCTTCAACTCCTAATGAACACATCATGTGGAGAAAATTATAGTCTTCCATCACTAGAATGAAAAAAATATTAAATGAAAAGAATATTAACATAAATATTAAGAAAAAGGAGAAGATGATTGGTTCAACCATCTACCGACTACATAATGCCTACTCCCAAACTTACAAGTTGTGAAGACTCTCTAACTGCAATCTTTCAAATGTCAATATCAAAAAGTGAAGGAAGAAGCTCAAGAAAATGAATCATATGGTGTGAATACCCTAAATCAAGTATCAAACTACATATTAACTCATACAAATCCCAAGTAAAAAGGGCCTTCACTTTACTAGTTGAAGAAGGTTTAGAGAGAAATTTGTATCTATCACATGGTTTCCTCCAATGCATGTAACCTCTTCAAACACCTAGATTTACCATGTCTTAGTTTTCCACAAAAACTTCAATCAGTGGACTTTTTCTTTGTCCTAAATGAACTCTCCCTAAACTTAGAAGGAGAAGGGGTTAGTAGATTAGAATTTTTCTTGTCTATTTAGAAGTATACTTACTAGCAAGAGGAATGTGTCTTAAGATTTTACTTATTTCTAGCCTTTTTTTTTTGAAATATTGAGACACAAATTCTTGAATCTTAGAAATAGGAAGAACATCTTGTGGAATAAATTTTGCTTGTTCCCTAGTAAGACACTCACAAAAAATCTCAAAGGTGGGCATCTAAAATTCAAATCCTAATGAATACATAGTGGATTAAAAGGTGACAGAAAAAACTTGAAAAAGACCCTTCATCTATCTTCTTGTTTTCACAACCCTTCAACCATGACAACAATAACTTGAACTTTGCAAGAAAATCTCAAAGGAAAGATTCTCATCAAGTATAAGTTAAAAAAATTATAAATCTAACTATAATGCTCTAAATTTATTGACCTTACCAAACATATTATTAAACTTAAAGAATACTTGCTTTGGTGAGGTGCAATCCACAATATGAAATAACAAACTATCTAAGGATCATATTGGAGTTGACTTAATTAGAAGTTTCGTATTGTTGTAGAGGATATTTATAGAATGATAAATGATCTTTGAAGTAGTGAGTGTGTGAGTGATGAGAATCAAGCAGAATGATAAATATGAAGTGTTTGAGATCTGTATGATGATGTAAATGTGTGAAAATGGAACTGCAACATCAACATAAGTCAAATGCCTCATCTACAATAGTTCAATCTTATTTCATTATCATAATTCTCATGTACATTGCTCTAAGATGGTGAGTCTCATCAAGTCCTTTGTATCTTGCACCTAAAGTTATCTCTACTTCAGTGTGTGCAAGTCTATAGGCAATGAACCTTAAACTACATTGTAAAACCTTTTAAGTAGTGGGATTTTATATTGTGGGTTTTCCGCATAAAAATCCCGGTGTTATTGTGTTGTGTGTGGTTTCCTATATATTGTTCTTTCAATAATGTGATGTGATGTTTTATCTACAAATGGAAATTATTTAATTTTAATATATGTTGATTCACCCCGCTCTCAGCATTGCTTTCAGTTCATCACTAGTTTAATAAAATTTGAACTCTTCCACAACATGATATTTAGTTGAGATTCATCTCGCAGATACACCTTCATGTACCATCATATTTTATTTACCTAGATAATCACTCCCGATAGGAGGTCATATAGAAGTAATCACATGAATTAATCAACCATGATGCTTTTGATACAAGAGTTGGAAAGGTTTCAACAAAGGCATCTGTATCATCTTGAGAGAAAAGTTTGGACCTCATCATTTGAATCAATTTTTATTTTCCTCTTCTTATCTTTGCAATCTATATAGAGATTATTGTGCATGATATAGTTCCAACATTTATCCTTGGACTTCTCAAAATATTTGAATCTCCCACAAGATTTGGATCTATAATTTTCTCTCTTCTTGTTTATACTTTTCTCCTTGACTCTTCCATGAATTTGATAGTGTCTCCTTAGTTCATTTGAATTTTTTCTCTATATCTCCTCTAAGAGTAATAATGCCATTGTACCTCGTTGAGCTTGAGTTTAGAGGCCATCAAAAGTGGTCTTATGATTATAGAAAATAATAATGAAATGTCATTTAATGATCTCGATCCTCGTCTTCACTCCAATGGAATGTGGCTAGGTCATAATGATATTGAATTTGTTCATATGCTTAGCTATAGAGCCACCATCCTCCATATTGATAGTGTAGAGGTTCTTCCTAAGCAAAAAATATTTACACGTGATTTAGCTTGATCAAACTATCTCAACTTCTTCCAAAGGGCTTGTGTAGTGATTTAGTCGAATCAATTCATCCTAATTTCTTCCAAAGGGCTTGTGTAGTTACTTCTCCATTTATGTTTAACAACACACAATCTACAAGCATATCCTAATGAATCAATTTACTTGATTTCCAATATGTCCCAATTAGCTTGTTTATTTACAAAAGATTTGGAAATGGATATCACAACCCATAAATATTTATAAACAATTGTATGTTCCATCTTGAGCTTCCACAAGTCAAATTTAGTTCTTGTAAACTTTTTCATCCCTATCCTTGATGTTCTTGCAATTTTTCATATATCCATATCTCCTTCTATGCAATTTCTTACTCAATCCAATATTAGTATAAAAAATCTTATCCCTCATGCATAAAATTTGAGGTGATTAGGCTTTGATACTAAATGAAAGTAAAAAATGATACAAAATATAATTTCTACTCTAAACATTGAGGAAAGGTCTGTGCAAAAATAATTAATCTTACAGTTGCATAAAAGAATACATAAGAATATTATGCCATAACACAAGTTTATGTGTGAAAAACCCTTTCAATAATACACAATCCAATTATATTCAATAATAAAGGTTACAATATAATATCTAAGGTATCACCAAGATGCAAAAATGAAACAATTTCAATATTATAACAATTCCTAAAAGTCAACCATATATATAGCCTATCCCCAAGCAACAATAAATAGTCAAATATAAAACAACAAACCAAGAGTGTCTTTCCAAAATAATGAGTTGAAATAATGACCCAAAAGTGGTGAAATATTTTTCCCAAATTCTAATATTGAATCCAATCATATGCTCTTATAGGTTAAATTTATAATATGCTCTTATAGTTGCCATAACCTATCATAAAAAATCATATTTAATTACTCAATTCAAGTACCCCATGTTAGAATATCCAAACCCACTTAATGGTTCATTTTAACTTAACATAATTATGGTCTTGAGATTATAATGTGAATCCCCTTTAATCATACTCTTACACATCATAAGAATCTTCCATAATAAACTCACATCTTAAAATACCATAATAATATTAAATGCTCTTCCAACCTCGTGCATACTTCCAAAAGTATTTGATACATGGAAATTAATGTCAACACAAAGTAGGATGCCTCATTTCTCATATGAAGCAAATAATAAATGTTACCATTGTTTTCATCCCCATATAAAACTATGCCCCCTTACTCGAAATTTGGCTAAGTTTAAAGTTGTCGGCCTTCTTTGTGGTTCATAAAACCCCGTCGTTCCCCACTTCAGTTGTTAAAACCTCATTCTTGTCCGTTGTGTTTAAAATCCACTTCATAAGTCTTTAGTCTCTATCATGTCTAGGAAGGTCGTCAAAGTCCAAAGAAGTTGTTACAAGTTTCATAAGTTCCACCACAATTGAAGTTAAATCATTTCGAAGTTTTGCAAAGGTTACAAAACCTTTGTTGATCGCTGACGAGGTTGTAAGAACTTCTCTTCTTCAACTCGAGCATTAGTGAAGGTTTTTGTTCCAAAAAGCAATATGGAGAATACATTAAGAAAAAGGTGTTTCAAAAAGTTATAATGGTTATGAAACCTTCGTTGGTCCCGAACAAGGTTATGAGAGCCGCTTGTCCTACCAAAAAGTGCCTCTTAGCCATTTTTTTCAAATATTTAAAAAAGTGGTTAAGTGAACTAAAGACATAAAAGGTTACACATGCCAAGCTCAACAAATGGGAAATTAATCACTCATCCACTTAGGCATTAATTACAAAGGAATTTTAGTAGTTCGAGCCATTGAATGAATGAATGAAAGATTTTAATGACGTCCACAAGACTAAGCAGTCTATGGGACCCAGACACAACAGGCCTAATTTGTATTCATGCTCTTTTCCAAGCCGGATCTCTTGCTATTAATTTTGACTAGAAGGCTAGCCACCTGATTAATCTTATCTTCCTCAAATAGCTGGTGCATATTGTCCATTTTCAAACTATTTTCATGTTGAGTAAGGATATCTTCGTAAGCAGCGCATTCCATGATGAAGTGTCATTTTGTTTCCACAACCCCCTTATTGCAAAAAATACATTTTTTTTCTTCCCAAGTTTCCTTGGGTATCCTCCACCTACCGGTCTCACACCTATGGTGATGTGATCCTGTCCTCAATTGTGCCACTAACATTCTCGCATTCCCTTTAATAGTTGCACTTAAATAAGTTTTTTCACCATGATCCTTCGTCGGGTTAAACTCTTTGATGTAGTATTTTTTTTTTGCCCAATCTGATTTGTCCACATGGCAGTTCTAGATTTTTCTTTCACATAGCTTTTTATTTCACTATTGGTACTAGGACACTCTTTTCAATTAATGTCCCACTTTTTCATCCACTTTTGGTTTTGTTTCATCCAAGTTTTATTTCTACGATCAAGTGCCTCCTTCATAACCACTTTAGGCCAACAGTGGTTATCCATGTTTTCAACCTTCTTTAAATAGCTTATCAACCGGTTAACGTCGATGCTTCTAGTGGAAAATTCCTCGTTTTAGCTAAAAGAATTTCATATGGGATTGTGGTTTTAACTTTAAGACTGCTTGTAATTAGATGTTTTTGGATTCTTTCTAGTTGTCTCCAACTACACTTCGACATACTGCTTCCCCAACCTCACACCCATAAAGTACAACCAAAGTAACTAGCCAACCAAAAAGGGTTTTCTTGGTTTTCCAATCCCAAAGCTCGGCTTTTCTACACCTGTTCTATAGAAGGTAAGAGGCCTTCCAACCTCCCTATATCTTTTTCATACGACAAGTCTCCCAACTGAGCTTATAATGAAAGTCAATCCCAAGATACTTGTATTCTTTCACTATTTCAAGCGGGTTGCCTTCAAAAAGAAAGGTATTTTGCTTATATTTTATATTCAATGAGAAAATCATGATTTTGGTCCTAGTGATATTCACTTGCATCCCAACCTCCTGACAAAACAGTTCTAGAGCTTTCAGATGTTCACTTAACCCATGAGTTGTTTTAGAAATTAGGATAAGATCATTGGCATATAAAAGTAGTTTCACGACATAACCTGCCAAATGGATACCATCCCCATCCATCTTGCTTAACCAAGCTTCCAACTTATCAATTTATAGCCCAAAAAGAGTGGGAGATAGAGGGCAGCCCTACTTAACCCCAATGTCGCTACCAGAACATTCTGACATACCTTCACTTGTTCTGATTTTAGCTCTAACCTTCTGATATAACCTGTGAACAACCGCTCTATACACATTTGGGATGCCTAATTCCTCCATTCTATTCCATAGTTTGTCTCTAGGTACCGTGTCAAAAGCTTTCTTAAAGTCTACAAAACAACAATAAGCTTTCTCACCTTGAGTGTTCCAAATTTTTTCAATCAAATATCTAAGGGTGATGCAGTAATCAATGGTAGAGTATCTTGACCTAAAGCCAACTTGCCCTTTCGCCCTCATTTTCTGCCCAACTGTTGATCCTTCGTTCAATCATGCTCCCAAAGAGCTTGCCAAAGATAGGATTAACCATAATCGTGCGGTAGTTAGAAGGATTATTGATATCCCTTTTTAAATAAAGGGATGACCACACTAGTAGTCCAATCCATTGGAAATCCTTCACGAGTGACATTATTGAAAATTCTTTTTATGAGAGGGGCAAGTGTCTTGATCCCCCACTTAAAAAATTCAGCCTGTAACCCATCTATGTCCTGTGCTTTACCACTCGCTAAATTCTTTATTCCTTGTTTAATATCATCCACAGTGAATAGTTCCATTGATGTGTTAATAACAGGTGGTAGGTCTTTCTCGTGAACCCGTTCGTAAAGAAGCTTAACATATTCTAACCATTGAACATCAATAATATTGTTTTCAATCTTTTTTTTCTTTTGCTGCAATTCTCTCCAAAAACCTTTAGGATTTTGTTTTCCAAGCGAGATTAGCTCCTTCCTTCTTTCATTTACATAATCAGATTTTTTTGACTACACCAATTTTTCATACTTTTTCTTGCATTCTTTGTCCATTCCTCTCTTTTTTAGTGACCTCTTTGCTGCCTTACATTCTTCATCGTACCATGGATTTGTCGGGAAAGTGTTTGCAGCCCTCATCTTGGGGTGAGATCTTTTGCATGCCTTTAATGCTATGTGAATTATTAGGATTATTGAATTGTTGTGAATGTGTACCTCCCCATATTTTGAAGATTTGACCTCTTCGTTGTTCTTTAAATCATGAAAATGCTATTTAAGAACAACGCTAAATATTTCTCTATTTTCCTTATTCAAGAGGATTTTATGCTTGGGGAGTTTTTTTCTGCATGTGTTGAACCTGACTAATGTGTTGAATGACTGGGGACATGTGGAGCTTAACCAAGAGAGGTAGGTGGTCAGATTTCATCCCAATAGGGCAATCTTCAATATCAAACTCCTGCAATATAGGGACAAAACCTTGAAAGCAAATTACGTAGTCCACCACACTTTGACCATTATAAGTTTTGCAAGTGATACTCCCCGACTTTGGCCACTCTCTCATCCCATTGCAAATAACCATGCCAAACAAACTACAAAGCCCAAGTAACTCAGCTCCAAATGCAGTCACCACGCCATTACCATCTTGGGATGTTCTTTCCCAATATTGATCTCCACCTTCCTCCAACCATAAAGGATTATTCTCCCCTTTTTCTTCCCTACTCAACTGAAGAGACTGATTATTAGTTGCCCTTGCATTAAAGTCACCCATTAAAACAACATCTCCAAGTGTGTTGAAAATAAATATATATTTTTTTAGCGAGGCATAAGGGTCTTCGTTGTCTATATTTCTCTTCTTATAGAACTTGGAATTTTTTGGAGCAAAGTAGCAAGCAACCAGTCTAAAAGTCACCCCATTTTTTGTTATTTGCAACCATATGTATTGTTTCTTTGTGTCTTCTTTTTTAAGTTCCACGATTCCCTGCCACTTCTCACCTATTAGCACTGTAACTCCCTCATGACATTTTCCTGACTCATTCCCTTTGTTCCAAACTAAAACTTTATTATATCCTTCAAAATTTGGAACTCTACAGCCATCATGTTCATGTGTTTCGGTAAGAATGATAGTATCTTTACCTTTTTCTATGGGCCCCAATCTAGGTCCTCTTCTCCATGGATACCCTCTACAATTCCAACTTACAATTCATAAGTGTTCCTGTGGGGCCCCCAATCCCTATTTCTTGTTTGAGAAATGATCACCAATTTGGGATTTCCCATTCTTCGACCATGCCCACTTTCCTTCATTTCTTGTTATTTACACTTTCTCCCATTCTTTCCTTTGTTCGTCATGTTGCTCAAAAGTTAAATCTTCGTCTAGGTAAATATGTGTGCCTCTCAGTAGCCCTCTATTTTTTAGAATCATATTCTTATCCTCTAAGCTTCTCAACGTGACTCTTGCATGCATGTCCCTTCCACCATCTACATTTTTTCCAATTCTATTTTCTTGTTGAATATACCCTGTCCATTTCAGCTTGTCTTTAAGGAAGTCCCTTGCTAGGATGACAGTGTTGAGTTGCTGCTCATTTGGACCAGCTAGGACTCGAACCTAGGACCTTCCATTTGTTGTTGGAGTGCTCTACCAACTGAGCTACTGGTCCCTTATGGCCAGCCCATCGTCGGTCCGGGTGTGGCTTATTTCCAACACCCCCCCTTAAGCCACACTGCAGGTGCTTGGGACTCCTAGCCTGGCTCTGATACCACTTGTTGAGTTGTTGCTCATTTGGACCAGCTAGGTACACTGCGGGTGCTTGGGGCTCCTAGCCTGGCTCTGATACCACTTGTTGAGTTGTTGCTCATTTGGACCAACTAGGACTCGAACCTAGGACCTTCCATTTGCTGCTGGAGTGCTCTACCAATTGAGCTACTGGCCCCTTGTGGTCAACCCATCATTAGTCTGGGTGTGGCTTATTTCCAACTGTCGGTTCTCTCCTTTTCACCAAAATATTTCAAACCTTTAATAATAATGTTTGTAGCCTTGCTTTGTTTATCTTTTTCTTCCCTTAGTTGTCTCTTGACTTGTTTTTCAATGATAACTTTTTGCTCACTTGATGACCCACTCACCACTTGTGACCATGATTTGGCCTCTTCTATCTAGTCTTTTAGATGATTTTATTTCTTCTCCAAATCTGCTAATGTTGATTGAATCATCTTTAATTCCATTTTATTTTTATCTCCCTCCATTTTTGACTTCTTGTTTTCAATTGCTTTTAGCTGATCTAGCTCTTGTTTTAGAGTGGTCAATTCTTGTTGTCCCCTCTCCATGTTAACTTGCAGATTTAAAATTTGTTCCTACAGTATTTTGTTATCCCTTTCCAACCTGCAATTGGCCTCTATAACTATTTTAAACCTGTTTTCCTCAAACACCCCCTTTGTTTCTAGAGCATCGAATCTATTTTTCATTCTCATGAGCTCTTCTACATATAGGTCTGATGACTATAGTAATGGTGAAGACATAGGGCTATAGAGTTATGAGGGTGCTTTTTCAATAGCCTTGCTGGCAATGATCTCTTCTGTTTTTCCCATGACTACCTCCAACTTGCTCATGTTTGACTTGAGGTTCACTATGCTTTCTACTATCTTTCCATTTCCTTTGTACCCTGTTTGATTGCTTTTTTCTTCATTTTGGGATGTCTCTTTAGATATACTTGCCTTACCATTATAAGCCTTTGGTAAAATCCAAGTGAATTTTTTCTTTTGATTTTGTTTTAGTTTCCGTTTTTGAGCTTGTTTGCGTCTTAAAATCCCATTATATTGTTTTGCATTTACAAAGATCGAACTTTCTTATGTGTTTAAATGATTCAGTATGCTTGATAAAGGTGATCAAGCATAGGAGTTGGAGTGAAGCGGAGGAGCAAAATCTTGTAGTTGTTGGTCCCAGAGCTAGTGATGCATTGAAAGGTACTTTTTTGTATCAGATTGAAATATAAATTATTTAGAATTGAGTCCATTGGGGAAAAGGATTGTACTGGTATAAGTTTCTCTGTTGTGAATTATATATGTGCTTAGGGTTTCATTCATAATGAAATACAAATACTAGGGCTATGAGTATGATTCTGGTTTAATTAGCATTATGTCAGAAATTGGAGATACCAAGCTAAGGTGCATGAGCTTAGCTAAAATTTGGGAAAGAATTGGAAAACCTAATCCCCCACTGATCACACGAAGGTTAATTGAAAACAAGATGTTGCAAGCGGCTCCCTTTCATGTTCTGATTCAGTGTCCAGACTTGATAATGGAATGTATAAGTCATTATGACCATGAAACCTGAGAGGTCGAGATTGAGGATAAAATATTAGTGGTGAGATTACAAAGAGATACCTTTGCCTCGTGTCTAAAGATACCTAAGAGAGAAAGATACTCAATGTTTGATTTCATGTTGTCATGGACCTCTTTTTCAGAAAAGAAAAGGGTCATATAGAAATATGAGTGCCAAGGAGTGGCTTGCCACACCTAGGAGGGGTAAATCCCAATTGCCAAGGAACCTGCATAGGAACCCATTTTGTAAATGAGATTTCTGATATGACTATGCTTTTATATAGGCTAAGGGGAAACAAGAAAGCCCATGAGTTTGAGGAATGGATTTACTTCTTCATTCAAATTATATTGGGAGGAACTCAATTCTTAGAATGGGCTCAACTTATCAATGACCAAGTACATCACGTGATGGTCCATTTCCGAATTAATAGGTTCTTCTACATGTCTTCATGCTTAATATATGCTATTGCTAGTACAAGACCGTGGCCAAGGTTGAGACCAAGTCTGTATCCATGAGAGGAGGTCCCAATTTTTTATTACTATGATAAACTACAATTGGTTAAAAGCTTCTACCATCATAGGAGGATTTTTTATACTTTCACTATGAAAGTAACCTATGAATTACAGGGGGATATCGATATGAGGCTTACTCCTGAAGCCATGTAGTTGATTGATATTTATGGGAGATATTTCATTCAATTCTAGAGGTTCTCATACATTAGGGTTGGAGGTTTCAATGGTTCTCCATTGAAACTCTATAGATATGCTAAAGATAGATTTGTGTTAATAGAAGTTTGCAAGCAATTAGCTAAGGTGAATAAGAGGTGCCAAGAAAGGAAGAAGGTTGGCATACATTTTCCTACTAGACTTGGCTATTTCTCATGCAATTCTATGTCAAATGCTCTCGATATTGAGAGGGACCTAGTTAAGTATACCCTATGCTTCTATGATTCCAAGTTTCCTTTTCGATAGTAAAAACTTTGTAAAAAAAAACTTACAATTATGTCTTAGCTTTCATCATATTCCAAACCTGGAGGATTATTGGGAAAATTGTATCGAGGAGTATGAAGTAAGGAGAAGATGCTAGATGAGGTTGTCCTTGAGGCATATAAGGTCATTTAATCTAAATTGGGATATCCATGATCTATTGAAGATGTTGGATCAGATTTGGTGGACCCCGTTTTTATCAAACAATTTCTATCTAGCCTATTGTAACTATGGATTGAAGTATCAAAGAGATAAAGACCATAGAGGCAAAGACTGCCTCTATAATATGAGACCGCTACATATGTACCGATTCAAGGGGTTCCTTAGCACATGAATCTTTACTCTGAGGAAAAGGGTCCTAATGATGTTTATTAAGAACACAACCTTAACAAACCCCTTCAATACAAGAAACTTAAGGAAGAGAAACCACCAAATTATTTGTGCCCAATTATTGTAAGTACTTCTATTTTAGATGCCTAAAGAGTTCATTCCAAATTCTGCACAAAGAATCAACATGACAAATAGGAGATGGTTTTGATGAAATCTCAAAACCATCAAACTTGTACAAATAGGAACCATGATTCATGATCCTTGAAGCAACATGCCTATCTCTAGATCCTATAACTCCTAATGAACACATCATGTGGAGAAAATTATATTCTTCCATCACTAGAATGAAAAAATTATTAAACGGAGAGAATATTAACATAAATATTAAGAACAAGGAGAAGATAATTGGTTCAACCATCTACCAACTACATAATTCCTAATCCCAAACTTGTGAGTTGTGAAGACTCTAACTCCAATCTTTCAAATGTCAGTATAAAAAAGTGAAGGAAGAAGCTCACAAGAATGAGTCATATGGTGTGAATAACCTAAATCAAGTATCAAACTACATATTAACTTATACAGATCCAAAGTAAAAAGGGCCTTCCCTTTACTATTTGAAGAAGGTTTAGCGAGAAATTCGTATCTCTCACATGGTTTCCTCCAATGCATATAACCTCTTCAAACACCTAGATTTATCATGTCTTAGTTTTCCACAAAAACTTCAATCACTGGAATTTTTCTTTGTCTTGGAGGAACTCTCCCTAAACTTAGAAGGATAAGGGGTTAGTAGATTAGACTTTTGCATGCCTGTTTAGAAGTATACTTACTAGCAAGAGGAGTATGTAAAAAGATTTTACTTATTTCTAGCTTTGTTTTTGAAATATTGAGACACAAATTCTTGAATCTTAGAACTAGGAAGAACATCATGTGGAACAAATTTAGCTTGTTCCCTAGTAAGAAACTCACAAAAAATCTCAAAGGTGAGCATCTTAAATTCAAATCCTAAGGCATATATAATGGAGTAAAAGGTGTAGGAGAAAACTTGAAAAAAACCCTTCACCTATCTTCTTGTTTTCACAACCCTTCAATCATGTCAACAATAACTTGAACTTTGCAAGAAAATATCAAAGGAAAGATTCTCATCAAGTATATGTTAACAAAATTATAAATATAACTATAATGGTCTAAATTTATTGAACTTAAAGAATACTTGCTTTGGTGAGGTGCAATCCATAATATGAAATAACAAACTATCTAAAACATGTAATCCAATTAAACCATGATCTCATGAAGTTTTTTTATTTGATTATATTTTAATTCCTTACTAAATGTTTATGGTTTTTAGTCAACATTTTTCATATAGACTTTTAAATTGTAGTTGTTGTTGTATTTTTAATTTTCACATGTGATAATTTTGTGGAGTTAGAAGCTCAAAAGCCCTAGATTCTATAATACTATATTAATATAAATTAAATTGGCCATTTTTTATTCCTATGCACCAAATTTTAAGATCTCATTGATTTAAGCACAAATGTTGCACATTTATTCATTTCACAATATATATGTTTATATGAATTTTGATTATTTGTCAATTTTCCATGCCCTACTACATTTGCCAACATGCTATGTCACTACAATAGTATAACGAATGTATTTCAATTCCATGTGTAATTACTTTTAAATCAAATGTATAGGTAAACCATGACTAAAACCAAGAGCAAGCAACATTCCAACAAGATCTAAATTGGATACAATCCAATCAAGCTAACCTAATAAATAGTCTACAATTTTTTATTTTTGAACATCAACAAAATTTACAATATTGATGCATAGCTAAAAGTACGATGGCTAAAGAAAAGTTTGAATTAAAAAGACAAAAACGTAATACAAACCCTAACAAGAACAAAAATAATTGAATATATATATATATATATATATATATATATATACACACAAACATACATGTACATATACATATGTATATGCATATATATACATACATTTTCAGTATGTATATATATCAATTCCAAAATAACTCTATTGATATAAAATTATACAATACTATACTCAAAAGAAAATGAAATATTTACTATAAATATTGATTGCCTCTCTACTACATAACCACTATTCTTATTCTCGACATGTATATATAACAATTTCAAAATAACTTTATTGATATGAAATTATACGATACAATATTCAAAAGAAAATGAAATATTTACTATAAATATTGATCACCTCTCTACCACATGACTCTTACAAAATTTATATATAAAATAATATATATTCTTTTAACTCCTCCAATATTTGTGTACCCTCTTAACTTTTACTCAACATATAATTTCCTTACCGACATAAACATTATACTTCCTAAAGTATGTGGATGTTAGAAGATATTTTTTTTTGGGCAACACAATCCCTACAATCAAATCCTAATATTTTCTTTCAAGAGCGAATCCGAGACAAGAGGCATCCATCACCATCACATTAAACAAAGTTCAAATTCAGGAAATTTTCTGTAATACACAAATCAATGCAATTTAAGATAGCAAGTACTTACTTGATCCATGCTCCCTAATGGAGGATAGAGCATCAATCAGCATATCTAATACTAGTAATGAAGCACAGTGGCATTGTAATGGACGACTGCATTGCCAGTGTGGAGGTCGAAGGAGTGTGTGTGAGCGAGTGCATACCCTCGAGCCAACCTGAATTTCCCGCTTCCCCCACAATGGGCATCTCTCTAACCTCGTTAAACACAGCGTTGTGCCCCACCACCGCGAGTGTGCTTCCATTAAACTCTCCACTCTGAAAAACATAAGTGACCGCCATTAGCAGTTGAGGATCCTCTTGACTGGCCAGTGCGTACAGACCCTGTGCTCTGCCCAACAATTTGGAGGTGGGCTCAGGCCCTTCCGTCAATGGGTCATCAATCACTACTACCGAACCGAAGAAATTGGGCGAAGTCTTGGTCGATGGAGCGTGCGCTACCTCCACCGCCGTCACGTTCTGTCCCGAAACTCTCTCATGGAAATAGAAATGCAAATTGCTTATTTTTTCCTTTCCAGATTTCAACTTCGCTGCCGTCTCAGTTGCTTGCGAAGCAAAGATGATAATTGTGACCATCACTGCAAATGCCCCAAACTGTGGATGCAGCCCCATTATGTCCGAATGCTGTGACACATGAAAGACCGCTTGCTCTGTCAACAAGCAAACGGGATAAAAGCTACTCCCCTCACCAGAAATAACTTCAGTATTTCGCTTTGTTCCAAAACCATCAAACCTGTGATCCACCGCAGAGCATCTAAGTTCTGATATCTGGGCCGCTCCACTATTGGCTTTTTATTGTTGATTTTCATAATGGTTGTTCACCAGTTGTACTTGCTTTTGAAGACCATGGATTACTGTACTTGTTTTATTGTTGATTTTCATAATGATTGTTCACCAATTGTACTTGCTTTTGAAGACCATGGATTACTGTACTTGTTCAGACTTCTTAAAATATTTCGTGAACTGACTGGGGCAGCTCGTACAAATTTGAAGTGTTAATGGTCGCACCAGAGCAGGAGGTGCAATAGTAGGTATGCCAATAAGAAGATTTGGAGAAGATTTTGGTTTTTTAATTTAAGATTAGTCAAATTAATAGATAAAGAGTATAAAATATGTCAAAGGTTAAGATAACATGTATAATTTTAAAAGTGTTTTTCAAGCTGGTTAAAGGAAAAAGGAGTTTGAATGTTTTCTATTGAATTAAGGGAACGAGTTTTGTTATTCTAGGTAGATATTTGAAACAGTAGTGGGTTAAAGATTGAAGAATAATCAAAAACTGTAGTGAGATGAAGGTAATGTAGAGAGTAATGAAGATTGCATCTTAATGCTAGATTTTTGCATTCTCACATATGGCAATTCCAACAAATCTAAGGACTAATTGATTTGTACATGAGATTGTATACTAAAAACATACATACATATGCAAGAACATACATGTAAGATCAATTTGCAACTATTTTTGTGGGCCCAATTTGGCTTTGTGAACACGAAACCTTCTATCATTAGTGCTCAATTATGGTGATCAAAATGGTGAATATCTTCTTTCTATTTGAGTTTCTCTATGAATCCCAATGGAGTTTTTTTTTAGTGCAAGCATTAAAGACAACAAGATGATAGTCTAAGTGACCCTTGCAACACGATGCCAACGCTCCTTATTTGTAAAACATGATTTCCCATGTTAGGGATCTATATGTATGCATATTTTTCTTATTTTTAAGGTTTGGTTAATTTGATTTTTCAATATGTCTAGTGTAGAGCAATCTCGCGATTCAATTTTTGATAATATGTCTACTATTAAAGTTGTTATCTAAGTTACATAGAGGTAGTTACTATAGCATGTGCTTGTAAATAGGTGTCTCCTTAATTGGTCATTATTATTTTGATAGATTTTTTGCATTTTGAGGTACAACAAGCCCTCCCTTTATAAACTTTCTTACACCACATTGGTCGGTGCAGTTGTAATGGGAATTTTTTTTTAATTGATTATAAAATACCAAAAAAAGGAGCAATAATCAATGTCATTAACCTATGAAAACCCCTTAGATATAAGGCATGTATTGTACTTGTTATTGGATCCATTAGCTACATTATTGGTTTGGTAAACCCACCAAAATCAACCATCTTTCCTTAGGAAGAGGTATACGATCCCATGTAAGATTCTTCATCAAAGACAAATACTCCTCAACTATAGCAATGTCTCTTTCTAGTATATTAATCACATCTAAAAGCATCTAAGAATCATATGAAATAAAATTACAAATTATTAACACCAACTATATGTGAATGACTAGATAGCAAGAGTTGGTGGGATCACTAACCAAAGGTCTAACCTACTTAATAGTAGTGCAAGAACATTAGGGAAAATATTCTACACTAAGAGATGGTGGAGCACTATTATCATCTTCCTCAAGTAGAAGAGAATCCTCGAGATGAAGGAGGAGAATTTAATGGAGAATCCATCATGATGAATTTTCCATCAAACTAGTAACTTGACCATATGGAATGAATGCACAAGCCTCGTAGCCAAAAACCATAAAAGAAGAAACATTAGGCTTTACATGGGTCCAAGCCTCCTTAAGGGTCGTGTTTTGCACTATCTTATGGGGCATATAGTTTTGAATGCAGTTGGCACAATTGATTGCCTCAACCCAAAAGGGAAGTGCCATATTATTAGATTAAATCATAATATTTTTCATCCTTTGTAAATTCATATTCTTTCCTCAATAACACCATTCAATGAACGAGTGTAGAGAATCAAGTACTGATGTTGAATATGATGCTCTCTTTGAAATCTTAGAATGTTCACATGCCACCCCATTATATATGCATATATCTCTTGATAAAAAGACCAAATTACTTCCCAAGAAATGTTTTTTAGGTTCTAAAAGTAGTAAATAATTCACTCTTATTTTTAAGTAGGACCCATATGCATCATGAGAATTCATTAGTGGATGTGAGCACATATTGGGCCCCTAAAAAATAGTTATATATAATATGAGATTACTATGTAGCAATTCAAAGGGTTCCTTAACACATGAGGCTTGAACTTGAGGAAAATGATCCTAATGATGTTTATTAAGAGCACAACCTTAACAAACCCCTTCAATACAAGAAACTTAGGGAAGATGAACCACCAAATTATGTGTGCCCAATTATTGTAAGTACTAATTTAGATGCCTAAAGAGTTCACTCCAAATTCTACATAAAGAATCAATATGACAAATGAGAGATGGTTCTGATGAAAACTCAATTTAACCATCAAACTTGTACAAATAGGAACCATGATCCATAATCCTTAAAGCAACATGCATATCTCTAGATCTTGTAACTCCTAATGAACACATCACTTGGATAAAATTATATTGTCTTCCATCACTTGAATGAAAAAATGATTAAATGGATAAAATATTAACATAAATATTACAAACAAGGAGAAGATAATTGGTTCAACCATCCACCACCTACATAATGCCTACTCCTAAACTTGCAAGTTGTGAAGACTCTCTAACTGCAATCTTTCAAATGTCACTATCAAAAAGTAAAGGAAGAATCTCAAGAGAATGAGTCATGTGGTGTGAATAACCTAAATCAAGTATCAAAATACATATTTTAACTCATATAAATCCCAAGTAAAAAGGGCCTTCCCTTTACTAGATGAAGAATGTTTAGAGATAAATTTGTATCTATTGCATGGCTTCCTCCAATGCATATGCATATAACCTCTTCAAACACCTAGATTTATCATGTCTTAGTTTTCCACAAAAACTTCAATCGCCAAACTTTTTCTTTGTCCTAGAGGAACTCTCCCTAAACATAGAAGGAGAAGGGGTTAATATATTAGACTTTTTCTTTTCTATTTAGAAGTATGCTTACTAGCAAGAGGAGTATTTCTTAAGATTTTACTTATTTCTAGCTTTGTTTTTGAAATATTGAGACACAAATTCTTGAATCTTAGAACTAGGAAGAACATCTTATGGAACAAATTTAGCTTGTTCCCTAGTAAGACACTCACAAAAAAGCTCAAGGGTGACCATCTTAAATTAAAATCCTAAGGCATACATAGTGGAGTAAAAGGTGTAGGAGAAAAATTGAAAAAGACCCTTCGCCTATCTTCTTGTTTTCACAATCCTTCAATCATGACAACAATAACTTGAAACTTGCAAGGAAATCTCAGAGGAAAGATTCTCATCAAGTATAACCTAACAAAATTATACATCTAACTATGCTCTAAATTTATTGACCCTACCAAATAGATTATTAAACTTATCCAATACTTGCTTTGGTGAGGTGCAATCCACAATATGAAACAACAAACTATCTAAAACATGTAAACCAATTAAACCATGTCCTCTTGAAGTTTTCTATTTGATTATTTTAATTCCTTACTAATTGTTTATGGTTTTTAGTCAACATTTTCCATATAGACTATTAGATTGTAGTAGTTGTATTTTTAATTTTCACATGTGATAATTTTGTGGAGTTAGAAGCTCAAAAGTTCTAGATTCTATAATACTATATTTCTATAAATTATATTAGCCATTTTTTATATTTCTATACACCAAATTTTAAGATCTCATTGATTTAAGCACAATATGTTGCACATTTATTCATTTCACAAGTACCTATGTTTATATGAATTTTGATTATTTGTCAATTTTCCATGTTCTACTACATTTGCCAGCATGCTATGTCACTACAATGTTAGCTTTCAATTGTTTATTGTGTTTTGTTTGTTCTTGATGACAAAACCGGCTTGGGTAATACATGACAAATTTACATGGCTCAATTTCAGTTTTTGGATGTTACATTTTGATGATGGTTTTGTGACACATTTACATGATCTTGGTGGTACATGGTGGTTACAGTTGATTGACATGGTCTTTACATGGCATGCAGTTATAAATTTCTATTTTTGATACATATTGGTTCTCTGATATAGAGTATGATATGCTATGTAGTTACATGATATATTTCCTATGGAGTTCATTGGTTTCACATTGATTCAGGTTCTGATATATATTTGTTGAGGCTGGCAATGTTTATTACTTGTGTTTCAGTTTGATTCCTCAAAGACTACTTGTCATAGTGATTGTCACAGGTATATTCAGGTCTTCTTTAAATGATATATAAGTGCATTGTCCATCTTAAGCTATTGCACTATTGTATTGTTTTTAAGGAATTCATAAAGTTTTGACCTAATCAATATAGTCACAATATGAATATTGTGATATCAAAAAGCAATTGTTGGTATATTGAATGGTTGTTCATAATTTAGCATTCTTTGTTTCACCTTGACATACTCAGGGACAACATTCAAAATAGGTTCTTGTGTCACTTATTTATTGGCTCTTGATACAATTATTTATATGTGCTTGACATATATGTGTCAACATTGTAAATGGGAATAAAACCCCATTGATGACATCATTATTCTTTATGACCTAAATTCAAAAGGTTTCAAAGGTCTTATCATTTGACATGTGATATTGAGCATCTAAAGGATTTGACTTGGCAATATTAGTTTTTGTTTGCCACTATGGTATCGGGTTGGTGATTAAGTATTTATCACATTATAAATGTGATTAGTTTTTATCAAAGGTGATGAATTGGTTTTGACGCAACTACTATTGACAATGTTTAATAAAGTGGCATCGACAACTCATTATGATGTTTCTTTACACCATTATGTTATCAACATTTTAGATGTTTTGATCATCGACATCTTAAAGTTTTTGATTTGGCAAAATAAGGTATCAATATTGTTTTAAATAATGTTTTGGGTTTAATGTTTGTATCGGGTAGTGATAGTGTTGAAATACAACATATAAAGCATGTGACATGAACATTAGATGACCTGGCAATAATGACTTGGCACCGACAGTGTGTGTTTGATTATGATGTGGCAATGATGGGTGTCGACATCCATGGTAGAAGACTTCGACAACAGACTCAAAAATATTATGATGTTTTTGCTAAATCATGTGTATTATTGTGTTTTATCATGTCGGACTTCAAAGCATTCTTTTGTTTGACAAAGTCTTCAAAAGACTTGAAGGTAAGAATAGGGAAAAATCATTTTGTGAAGGGTTTGGAACCCTAGCCGCCATGAGGAACTTGTAGACCTATTTCTTTAGTCAGCCAACAGGGTAAAGAACTGTCTCCAAGCTGAAATTAAGTGTAGATAGCTAGAATGGTCAACAACTTGCTTACTGTGAGATTGTGAAAGCTTGACAGAGGAAGTTGAAGAGAGAATAATGTTGCTTGTCTACTAGGCAGTTATGGCTTATCTTGACAGACCTTTGTGGTTAGTTTTTGACTTCCTCCCACCGTGAACAGGTAAAGACAGTTTTTGTTTAAGGTTAATGGATTTTGTTAAAGGCATTAAAAGGAAGCTTAATCTCTTGTTGGTTTACTTGTAAGAAAGCTTTGTTAGAGCTTCTAGTTTCTGTTTCACTCCAAAACAAGTGTTAGGGTTTCACAAACCAAAGTTGTTTTTCAGTTAGATTGTAACTGCATTCAAAAGTTATCTTCTTCTTCGAAGTATCTTTTAAAATGATGATCATGAAGGATTTTTGGTGTGGGAACTTGAATAGAGAAAAGATTGTGTGTAACTTGAAAAGAAGAGAGATTATCATGTTCTCAGTTTTTCTAGGTTGTTAAAAAGATAACATATGTTTTCAGTTGAATTGTATTGAAAATATTTTTGAGGGGTTTTGAGATGTTCTTGTAAAACAAAAAGAAGATGTTGTCATATTTATACAACATTCTTCATCGTGCTTATTGAAAATCATTATTATTTTTTATTGAGATTCTAGGACTACATTATTTTTGCACTTCTAGGGTGTTGATAGGATACTATTGTTGACATTCTTTGTAAAGGAGTTGGTGCTCTTGTAACTCATGAAGTTGGTGCTCCAGAATTTTGTGGAGTTGGTGCTCCAGAACTATGAAGAGTTGGTGCTTTATATGAATAGAGAAAGATTTTTTCGAGTGGTTTTTTATACCCCGAGAGGGTTTTTCCACTCATGACATATTTTGTGTTATGTGACAATCTTTTTGTGTAATCTTTCTTATCTGTTTAGTTTCACATGTTCTCAAATGCATTAAACAACTATCAATCTACATAAAAAAAATTCATTGTTCATGTTAAGTTTCATGCTTAAAAAGGTCTAATTTAATGTAAAGCTCTAATGCACTTAAATGAGTCTCTCAAAATCATTTGTCTAATTCTTGATCTATGATGTCATGAATCCACGTTGTCATGTTATAATAAAGCAGTTCTAGCAGGTCATTTTTGTGATCAACTATTTTTAATATCTTTTGTCTGAATGCAAATCAAGTCTTCCATTTGTAAAAAAAGTTTTGTAAATCACTGATTCACCCCTCCACCACCCCAATGATTCCAGTCTTCCAACATACAATAGTATAATGAATGTATTTCAATTCCATGTATAATTACTTTTAAATCAAATGTATAGGTGAACCATGACTAAAACCAAGAGCAAGCAAGATTCCAACAAGATCTAAATTGGATACAATCCAATCAAGCTGACCTAACAGATAATCTACAATTTTTTTTAGCTTTAAACATCAACAAAATTTACAACATTGATGCATAACTAAAAATATGATGGCTAAAAAAAAACTTGAATTAAAAAGACAAATATATAATACAAACCCTAACAAATATATATATATATATATATTGATATAAAATTATATGATATTATACTCAAAAGAAAATGAAATGTTCACCTCTCTACTACATAACTCTTACAAAATTTATAAATAAAATAATATATATTTAACCCATTCATTATTTTTATACCCTCTTTTAACTTTTTACTCAATATATAATTTCCTTACCGACATAAACATTATACCTCCTAAAGTATGTGGATGTGAGAAGATTTTTTTTTATGGGCCACACAATCCCTACAATCAAATCTTGATATTTCCTTTCATGAGCGAATCCAAGAGACAAGAGGCATCCATCACCATCACATTAAACAAAGTTCAAATTCAGGAAATTTCCTGCAACACACAAATCGATGCAATTTAAGAGATCAAGTACTTACTTTATTCATGCACAGTAACATTGTAATGGACGACTGCATTGCCAGTATGGAGGTCGAAGGAGTGTGTGTGGGCGAGGGCATATCCTCGAGCCAGCCTGAATTTCCCGCTTCCTCCCACAATGGGCATCTCTCTAACCTCGTTAAACACAGCGTTGTACCCCACCACGGCGAGTGTGCTTCCATTAAACTCTCCACTTTGAAGATCCTCTTAACTGGCCAGTGCGTACAGACCCTGTGCTCTGCCCAACAATTTGGAGGTGGGCTCAGGCCCTTCCGTCAATGGGTCATCAATCATCATTAGGGGAGATGTATCAGTAGTCGTTAGGGTTAATTTTGTGCATTCGTGCAGAGTGTAAAATAGGTCCGATTTCAAAAAAAAAAAATTGGGTATTTCATAAACCAATTAGGATTTTAAAAAGAAAAATTTGGTTTCTGAATATTTTTAGCTGTATTAGAGGCCATGGCCTAAAAGAAGTTCAAAAGGGGTGTTTTTGGAAGCCTTAGGTCACATCTTTTATAGCCTGTGTTCATTAGACAAACAATAAAAACCCACAAAAATTTAAAGTGTTTTCAATAGTTTTCAATGTGTTTTTTTTTTTTTCAACTACACATTCAGTAGTGAACATATATTGGTGTAATTTGTAAATTTTTATTGGCATAATTAAAACAATGTAATGACTAAAATGTAAA